>ML776548.1:2236241-2246451 GCA_009831015.1 Picea engelmannii
TTTCTTTTTCTATAAATTAGAGATTATGGAATACACGTCAATTTGTTTATAATAAAAATATATTACTTTATTTTTCCTATTTACAAGCATGTTATTCATCATTTTAATTTATCATCATCCATCATTTTAATTTATCATTAATATATATATACATATAGGTTAATAAGAGATTAAAGTGATGACAAACATGTATGTGGGAAAAGTAGATGTATAACATAAAAGAGGAATAATGAGAAATTAAGGGGATGGATGGTGATTTAATAATGTGAAATGGACATGTAAATCGGAAATGGATACTGGAAGATTAAGGTGATGGATGATAGTTTAATAATGTAGACAGGGATAATGAGGGGATAATGGTCTTAGTTTTTGTTGTTTTTTTTTTTTTAATTCTCTTAATGTTATACTACATAGGTGATGTCATTCTCCCACAAGTTAGGAACAAATTTCTTCTTGTAAAATTTTAAAACTATTAGATTTTCTTTAAATCTTACCCTCGTCATCGCCCCAAGAATTTTATGAAGACCAACTATTACTTAGGTGGGTTTTTGTTTAATTTGTTATTTTTATTCCAGGGTCTGCTCTTAGGGTTAGACTAAAATTTTACCCTAAAAGTTTTAGACTTAGTACTAGATTCTGAACTGGGCGTCATTGGGTTAGGGAAGTTGTTTCAAAATCTCTTAAGGTGTTATTGTCTTAGGGCTATTTAGGTTTGTTTCCTTCATTCACATCAATGCGATGTGCCCTTCAGGATGCACCATGTGCTCCAAGGGTGCCAGTCGCCTCGTTCATTTCCTTTATGCGACGTGCCCTTCAGGATGCACCACGTGCTCCAAGGGTGCCACTCGCCAACTGGACTGATTGGTAGACATCTATAACCCCTGGAGTCAACACTCCACCAGGTGAACTTGTGGGAGACTAAGGGTTCTAAGGAGTAAGGCCCCCGCCTTATTGCGCGCCCATTATAATCATCGTGAGCGACTGTCGTAGTCTTCCCTCACGGCATTGTGGATCCTCTCGAACTAGGTAATCGTTAACCTACAGTTCGAGCCACGACAGGAGTGCTAGTAGGCGGTGGCAGGGTTGTTGTCCACCCCTCTCCCTCAACCTCTCTCGAAATCGTGTGTGGCCCCTTTGCTCCATATGTGAGTCTGGTCGGCAAGCTATCGTCAGCCTGCATCATCAACAATCGTGTCAGAACATGTCAACATCATATCATCAGATCAAAGAAAGATCACAATAAATAAATCAACCCAAATAGCACACTCCCTGACTCAATCCAGAGTCCAAGGGGGTTCCACCGATGCCTCTGCATCCTCAAGGTCTGAAACCCTGTACACTCAATGAAAAAGAGTCAGCAGCACCTGTGTCAATCAAAACTAGTAAAACATCATGTCGTCTGTCAATCACATCATAATCAAGTATAAATGGTTTAACATCACAAAGGTCCAGATCACTTGTGAGCAAGTGTCCTCAAAATAAGTTTTCTCAGTGTGTCAGAGCGGGATGTTACATTTTCCCTTTGACGAACAAATCCTTTCAATTTCTTCATGTGTCTCTCTAAACAAAACATCCAACAACAGGAGACCACCTCGACTAGATCAACCTCATCTATTGCAGTTTTGTGAAGCTAGGTGATAGTTCCTTCCCAAACATACAAACAATCTCATCTATCACTTGATGCCACCATGGAATGCTATCCATATGAATCTCCTTTGATGTCATCCAATGTATAAATGCAGATAATTTAGATATGGCACACCTTAGGTCATGGGGGAATTAATGATTCAAAAATACATGCACAATAAGAGGATAATGACACTACAAAGTAAAGAAATAAAAATATAATTATTTTACATCCCATGGAATAAAAATAAAAATTACAAATAATAAAATCATAGTTTTGACAATTTTTACCTTTAGAAGCTTCAAATGGGCATGTGATTTCAACTCCGACAAATGGTCTTGATGCACAGTGAAGAAACGTCGTAGGGAATACCCATATACAGAAGGAACCTTCACACCCAATATAACTTTCTTTACCAAAGAAAGATATCCTTTCTTCAAAATCCATGGGACGTCAACTTCTTTGAAGGACCAAGAGGGACCAACCTCTCCTCTACTTTCTTGTCATGGCCAATGTTTCTTTTTAGTTTTTGAAGAAATAAGATCTCTCCTCAAAACCAATGTGTCTCTTTAATTTTATGATATGTGCCTCCATAAATAATATGAGACATTTTTAAATATATGCATGGGATCTAGTAAGTGGGAAATCTTAAGATGCTCCCAGTATAGGATCTCATAAAAGATAGATTTCCTTTTCATTCCAACGTGAAATTTATCAACATAGGTTTCGAAGAATTATGGATCCTTGAACATAGGCTCCCCATTTGAATCAAACATTTCTATAATGTCCTTCTCCTTCTCTCTCTCATATTCTCTATGTCATTATGTTGTTGTCATTATTGAAGGCCTTTGGGTTCTCTCTGGTTTACCATTGAAAGATGATGTTTCTCTTCTATAGAGGTGTTATTATGGGAGGAATACCCTTGATCAGTCTTACACTGGATTTCATAGTTGGTTGGACCACCTATCCTTGAAAGAAGGTCCACAACGTTTACATCCATGATAGCTTTTAGTTATAAGGCCTATAACATTATTGTATACATAACACATTAGCATTTAAGAATAGAATCACAATCACAATGAATTAAATATGAAAATAAGTATTGTTACATATATAAACAAATCAATAAACATGTTAATTACCATAGAAAACTCCTAATCCTAGATAATAAATGTGTGGTGTAAGAACATATACCATACAATGTAAAAATCCTCTTTGTTTTGATGGATCTTGATACATCGTATAAATGTATCCCTTCCTATAATTTCTTCAATTCATCTACCAATAGTTGTAGGTAGAAATCCATATTATTCACTTTTCTTCTACCAAGGACTATAAGAGCCAACATAAGATGTTCGTTCTTCATGGAAAACCATGGGGGTTATTCTTATTGATCAATACTACATGACATACATAATAGTTGGTGTTTTTATGACATGTACCTCTCTTCCATAGACCTCTCGGATTTTTCCCTTTGAAGAACAAATCCTTTCAATTTCTTCATGTACCTCTCTAAACAAAACATCCAACAACAGGAGACCAGCTCGACTAGTTCAACCTCATCTATTGCAGTTCTATGAAGCTAGGTGATAGTTCCTCCTCAAACATACAAACAATATCATCTATCTCTTGACACCACCATGGAATTCTAGCCATATGAATCTCCTTTCATGTCATCCAATGTATAAATGCAGATAATTTAGATATGGCACACCTTAGGTCATGGGGGAATTAATGATTGACAAATATATGCACAATAAGAGGATAATGACACTACAAAGTAAATAAATAAAAACATAATTATTTTTTATCCCATGAAATAAAAATAAAAATTACAAATAATAAAATCATAGTTTCGACAATTTTTACCTTTAGAAGTTTCAAAGGGTCATGTGATTTCAGCCACGACAAATGGTCTTGACACATAGTGAAGAAACATTGTAGGGAATACCCATATAAAGAAGGAACCTTCACACCCAATATAACTTTATTTACCAAAGAAAGATATTATTTCTTCAAAATCCGTGGGACATCAACTTCTTTGAAGGACCAAGAGGGACCAACCTCTCCTCTACTTTCTTGTCTTGGCCAATGTTTCTTTTTAGTTTTTGAAGAAATAATATCTCTCCTCAAAAACAATGTGTCTCTTTATTTCGATGATATGTGCCTCCATAAATAATATGAGACATTTTTTAATATATGCATGGGATCTAGTAAGTGGGAAATCTTAAGATGCTCACAGTATAGGATCTCATAAAAGATAGATTTCCTTTTCATTCCAACGTGAAATTTATCAACATAGGTTTCGAAGAATTATGGATACTTGAACATAGGCTCCCCATTTGAATCGAACATTTATGTAATGTCCTTATCCTTCTCTCTCTCATATTCTCTAAGTCATTATGTTGGTGTCATTATTGAAGGCCTTTGGGTTCTCTTTGGTTTACCATTGAAAGATGATGTTTCTCTTCTATAGAGGTGTTATTATGGGAGGAATACCCTCGATCATTCTTACACTAGATTTCATAGGTGGTTGGACCACCTATCCTTCAAAGAAGGTCCACAACATTTACATCCATGATAGCTTTTAGTTATAAGGCTTGTGAAATTATGGTATGCATAACACATTAGCATTTAAGAATAGAATGGAAATCACAATGAACTAAATATGAAAATAAGTGTTGTTACATATATAAACAAATCAATAAACATGTTAAATACCATAGAAAACTCCTAATCCTATATAATCATGTGCGGTGTAAGCACATATACCATACAACATAAAAATTGTCTTTGTTTTGATGGATCTTGATACATCGTATCAATGTATCCCTTCCTATAATTTCTTCAATTCATCTACCAATAGTTGTAGGTAGAAATACATATTATTCACTTTTGTTATACCAAGGACTATAAGAGCCAAAATAAGATGTCCGTTCTTCACAAAAAACCATGGGGGGGTATTCTTATTGATCAATACTACAAGACAAACATAATAGTTGGTGTTTTGGGGAAAAATGGGTTCACGCCATCCATTGTTATGATAACTCGTAGACTTCGTACTTCATCCTTGAATTTTTATCGCCGTGTATTTTCTATATGCTTCGTGGCCTTTGAATCCTTGGTATTATAGGCATGTGACTCAATATCGTATGAGGAGGACCATGTGATTTACCATTTTTATTTAATTTATGGCACCTTCCATGGCCACATTTCAGACATATATCTTTGTCAACATATTCTCCTCTATATATAATACAATCATTCAGACATGCATGATATTATATATACTCAACAACCAACATTTTCAACAACTGCCTTTGCCTCTTTGCAGCTATCATGAAAAACATTATCCTCAGGAATAACCTTATCTTTCAATTTCCTACAGTCAGTGGGAAATATAAATGTACAAGGCTATTTAACATTTATAAAAGAAACCATTTCTGATGTTGATTGTGTGACAATATTTCTTACGGGACATATGAGAAAACATTTTTTGCAAGGGAAATAACATCTACCATTACCCTTTTCACCCTCTTTACTTTTTTCCTTGCCTCTAATATTCTGTGACATTCTTTTGCACAAAAATACCCTTTCTGAGCTATCGTTGTTATAGAAAGATTGTCGCAACATCTCTAATTAATAAAATATTTATAGATATTTTTTTGTCGCAATAGCGACAAACATTGACCAAATAAATGTTGACTTTGTCAAAGAGTATGATGGTCAATCTTGATTTTATCAAATAGTGTAACGGTCAATGGTTATCATCTCTTTTGAGATGAAAGTTGACCAGATCAATGATGACTTTGTGAAAGGGTATAACGGTCAATATTGGCTTTATCAAATATTGTAACGGTCAATGTTTATCGTCGCTCTCGCAACAAATGCTTAAGTTTCTCTCAAGAGTGACGATAATCCACTATCTTCATGATCATCGCAACAACGAAAAACTTTTTCTTCCATCTATAGAGCGACGAATAAGGGTTGGATTTATAAAAAAATTAAAAAATTGAACTCTTTCTCTTGAATTTTGCGCCGAAAGCGTACTTTCGTCGTGAGTAGTCATCACACATTTTTCAATATGTAGTAGTGGTTGAAACTATAATTATAAAATTGAAACTTTAATTGCATAGTTAGTTCATTATAGATATTCATTCTAACATTTTTTTTTTCAAAAAAATAATTACAAATGAATAAATACTATTTTCCATTGTACTAATTACTCTTTTTTAATAGACTCTTCTACACTATAAATTTTTATTATAAAAAGTTATGATCTACAATGATAAGCATTCTATTGTCTTTAAAATTTTATGGATGCAAATCTTCGTATTTTTATTTTTGTCATTATTTCGTAAGTTGATTGCTATCAAATCTTAAATTACTTCATTAATTATGGTTTTACTCAACATTGGGGGCATAATTTTATAAATATGTCTAGTGCATCCTCTTCTTCATGTGGGTAACGACCAGATGCAAAATACTTCTCTCTGACTTGGTAAGAAACCAAACTATTGGGGCATATCATTGGAATATTTTATTTTAAAAGATTAGGATAAAGCATGCTTCTACCATTAAACCATCTGAATTCTTTCATGACACTTTCCCATTTCCTTCTCTTATGTTTGTACAATGTGACCCATGACTTTGTTGCCTCCGAATTGTAAAGAATGAGTTTATTGATGGCATCAATTTATGAATTCATTGATGTATTCATGAAATCAAACCAACATATAGTACATATGAGATCATGAAAATAAACATTATGAAGTTCAGTGTGAATAGTTACTGTGTAAAAATTTGACAAATGATAAATCACTTAATATTTATCAAACACATTTTTCCATTCCTTTGGAGAATCTCCCATTCTCTTTTGTCTTCATCCCTTTTTTCATCTAAAATAGCTGCACCTCGTGTGTCATCGATATTCTTGATGTACTCACTGACATAACAGAAATACTCATATGACATGTACCTCTCTTCCATAGACCTCTCAGGTTTTTCCCTTTGACGAACAAATCCTTTCAATTTCTTCATGTACCTCTCTAAACAAAACATCCAACAATAGGTCTCCACCTTGACTAGTTCAACCTCATCTATTACAGTTCTATGAAGCTAGGTGATAGTTCCTTCTCAGACATACAAGCAATCTCATCTATCTCTTGACACCACCTTGGAATGCTAGCCATATGAATCTCCTTTGATGTCATCCAATGTATAAATGCAGATAATTTAGATATGGCTTGCCTTAGTTCATGGGGGAATTAATAATTCAAAAATACATGCACAATAAGAGGATAATGACCTACGAAGTAAATAAATAAAAACATAATTATTTTCTATCCCATGAAATAAAAATAAAAATTTCAAATAATAAAATCATAGTTTTGACAATTTTTACCTTTAGAAGTTTCAAATGGTCATGTGATTTCAACCCTGACAAATGGTCTTGACGCACAGTGAAGAAACGTCATAGGGAATACCCATATAAAGAAGGAACCTTCACACCCAATATTACTTTCTTTACCAAAGAAATATATTCTTCCTTCAAAATCCATGGGTCTTTGAACGACCAAGAGGGACCAACCTCTCCTCTACTTTCTTGTCTTGGCCAATGTTTCTTTTTAGTTTTTGAATAAATAAGATCTCTCCTCAAAACCAACGTGTCTCTTTATTTCGATGATATGTGCCTCCATAAATAATATGAGACATTTTTAAATATATGCATGAGATCTAGTAAGTCAGAAATCTTAAGATGCTCCCAGTATAGGATCTCATAAAGGATAGATTTCCTTTTCATTCCAATGTGAAATTTATCAACATAGGTTTCGAAGAATTATGGATCCTTGAACACAGGCTCCCCATTTGAATCGAACATTTCTGTAATGTCCTTCTCCTTCTCCCTTTCATATTCTCTAAGTCATTCTATTGGTGTCATTATTGAAGGCCTTTGGGTTCTCTCTGGTTTACCATTGAAAGATGATGTTTCTCTTCTATAGAGCTATTATTATGGGAGGAATACCCTCGATCAATCTTACACTGGATTTCATAGGTGGTTGGACCACCTATCCTTCAAAGAAGCTCCACAACATTTACATCCATGATAGCTTTTAGTTATAAGGCCTGTGAAATTATTGTATACATAACACATTAGCATTTAAGAATAGAATGGAAATCATAATGAATTAAATATGAAAATAAGTATTGTTACATATATAAACAAATCAATAAACATGTTAATTACCATATAAAACTCCTAATCCTAGATAATCATGTGTGGTGTACGCACATATACCATACACCGTAAAAATCCTCTTTGTTTTGATGGATCCTGATACATCATATAAATGTATCCCTTCCTATAATTTCTTCAATTCATCTACCAATAGTTGTAGGTCGAAATCCATATTATTCACTTTTCTTCTACCAATGACTATATGAGCCAACATAAGATGTTCGTTCTTCATAGAAAACCATGGGGGGGGTATTCTTATTGATCAATACTACAGGACAAACATAATAGTTGGTGTTCTGGGGGAATATGGGTTCACGCGATCCATTGTTATGATAAATCTTCGACTTCGTACTTCATCCTTGAATTTTTATCGCCATGTATTTTCTATATGCTTCATGGCTATTGAATATGTTGGGATTCGCATAACTCTTGTCTCACTTCTGTGTGAGGCATGCCATCCTTCCAACATAGATAATTATTTGAAAGGAAAGAGCCTTTGGATCCTTGGTATTATAGGCATGTGACTCAATATCTTATGAGGAGGACCATGTGATTTATCATTTTTATTTAATTTATGGTACCTTCCATGCCCACATTTCAGACATATATCTTTGTCTGCATATTCTCCTCTATATATAATACAATCATTCAGACATGCATAATATTATATATACTCAACACCCAACATTTTCAACAACTGCCTTTGTCTCTTTGCAGCTATGAGGAAAAACATTATCCTCAGGATGTAAGGTAGCTAGAGAGGCAGTGGGGGGGGCTAGAGGGCCCGTAGTGATAATAGTGGAGGTCATTGAATGTAAGGTGGACTAGGTCCACTATATTATTAAATAAGGCCCCCTATGGTAGTTAGATATAATAAATGGGTAATTAGATATAATAAATGTAAGAGAACTTCTTAGAAGGTTCTACTTCTAGAAGATTCCTCCTCTAGAATGTTCTTAGGTGATGGTAGCACTATATAAAGGGGTTCAAACAATGTAATGAGACATGAAGAGAATTATTGTATTTGGAGTTGAAGCTCATTAGGAGGATTCCCCCTCGAAGAGGCAAGTGAACAGGAGAGGATCCCTTCCATAATATGATCCATTGTATGGTGTTTCCCTACCTGAAGGGTTTGGTAATATTAAAGTGTGGTTTCTTCTATTTTTATTTGTGGATCTATTGTGTATTCAGTATTTGTGGTGATTATATATTCATATCTGGTATTGTTTCTTAACAATTGGTATCAGAGCACTTTCCAGGGCCGAAGTTGTGGACAACTATTTTTTATTTTTGCAGATTTTTGTTTTCGGAGAAGAAAAAATAGGGTTGCGACATTCCAGACATTTTCAGTATATTTTTATGCAAAATTTGTAGAAAATGGTTGTATATATGAGTTCCTCTCAGAAAAACACCCAAGTTGAAAAAACAAATCATCCAAAACGGAGTCCCGAAGGTCAAGATCTTGAGGTTTTAAAATCTGCAATTTTTCAAAGTTTTTCTGCGGACGGCGGCGTGATTTGTTTTTATTTATGTAGAATTTGGAAGCCGAATTTGCCCAAATAAATTACATATCTAAGTTACTCTCACAATTTCACCCAATTTCAAAAAAAAAATCAGCCAAAACGGAGTCCGGGAAGTGAAGTTATGAGCATTTTAACTTCAACTGTTTTTTAGGGTTTTTTCAGAAAAAAACCGCGATTTTCTGCCGAAACTTATTGTGTCTATTTTTTGGTGTTTTTTCGTGACAGCTACGGGAACGAAGGGTTCATAGGGTGCTCAGATGGCTATTTCTTCTCAAAACCTGAAAGAAATTATTGAATCATTCAAAGCCCAATTGTTTCACACATTGGATGCTAGATTGGATGTGTTAGCACAAGGCCTCACAGACAGCCTCACAAATATCATCATAAATGGCCTCAATGATAGTTTTCATAGTATTCAAGATTCATTGAATAATATGCAAGAGATATTTCTTATGGAGGGCCTCAAGGATGAATATAATCAAGAAATATATGTTTGGTATGATTTTGAGGATGATTGTGATGATTGGTATATGGATAGTTGTCATTTCTGGGATGACAACCACTTCCATATTTTATTTGATGACTCAACTCCACCTTCTGTAGAGAAAATCAATGTCCCACATCAGGATCTAGTTACCAACGTTCAGTCTACATATTCTACAGTGGGATTATTCCTTCGAGATTCTGCTATGACCATTTTCCACTATGTGGATGGATCTTCTTATTTGGATCCACATGATAGGTGTCAGTCTTTGGAGCATCATTTGGAGTTGGTTATTGGGTTCCAAAATCTTCCACGGGGAGTTCACATGAGCACTTGGA
>ML776548.1:2246501-2287562 GCA_009831015.1 Picea engelmannii
ACTTCTTAGAAGGTTCTACTTCTAGAAGATTCCTCCTCTAGAATGTTCTTAGGTGATGGTAGCACTATATAAAGGGGTTCAAGCAATGTAATGAGACATGAAGAGAAGTATTGTATTTGGAGAAGTAGCTCAATAGGAGGATGCCCCCTCGAAGAGGCAAGTGAACATGAGAGGATCCCTTCCATAATATGATCCATTGTATGGTGTTGCCCTACCCTAAGGGTTTGATAGTAATAAAGAAGATTTTGCATATTGTTCTTCTATATCTGTTGTGGTTCTTTTGTAGTCAGGTCTTTGTTTCTTAACAATTGGTATCAGAGCACTTTCCAGCGCCGGAGTTGTGGGCAACTATTTTTTATTTTTGCAGATTTTTTTTCGGAGAAGAAAAAAGAGAGCCGCGACATTCCAGAAATTTTCAATATATTTCTATGAAAATTTTGCAAAAAAGGGTTGTATATCTGAGTTCCTCTCAGAAAAAAACCCAAGTTCAAAAACAAAATCGTCCGAAACAGAGTCCGAAAGGTCAAGATATTGAGGTTTTAAAATCTGTAATTTTTCAAGGTTTTTTCTGCGGACGGCGGCGCGATTTACTTTTATTTATGTAGAATTTGGATGCTGAATTTGCCCAAATAAATTATATATCTGAGTTCGTCTCACAATTTCACCCAATTTAAAAAAAAAAATCAGTCGAAACGGAGTCCGGGAAGTGAAGTTATGAGCATTTAAAGTTCAACAGTTTTTTAGGGTTTTTGCAGAAAAAGCCGCGATTTTCTGCCGAAACTTCTTGGGTTTATTTTTTGAGTTTTTCCATGATGGCTGTAGGACCGAAGAGTTCATAGGGTGCTCAGATGACTATTTCTTCTCAAATCTTGCAATAAATTCTTGAATCAGTCAAAGCCCAATTGGATGACAGATTGGATGCATTTGCACATGGCCTCACAAACAACCTCACACATAGCCTCACAGTCAGCCTCACATATGGCCTCAATGATAGTTTTCATAGTATTCAAGATTCATTGAATGACATGCAGGAGATATTTCTTATGCAGGGCCTCATGAATGAATATAATCAAGAAAGATATGTTTGGTATGATTTTGAGGACGATTGTGATGATTGGTATATGGATAGTTGTCATTTCTGGGATGACAACCACTTCCATATTTTATTTGATGACTCTACTCCACCTTCTGTAGAGAACATCAATGTCCCAGATCAAGAGATAGTTACCAGTGTTCAGTCTGCATATTCTTCAGTGGTATTATTCCTTCCAGATTCTTCTATGACCCTTTTCCACTATATGGATGGATCTTCTTATTTGGATCCACATGATAGCTATCAGTATTTGGAGCATCATTTGGAGTTGGTTATTGGGTTCCAAAATCTTCTACGGGGAGTTCACATGAGCACTTGGACATGGGATCCGGGCTTACAATGGTGGTTGGACTACTTCAGCATGGTGGATTTCCTTTCTACATGGGACTTTGGTTCTTCAGTCTTCTTCAGCATTATGGTCCACAATTATCCATGGGACCCTGGTATATGGTTGTACATCAAGCATTGAGGACAACGCTTTCATAAGGGGGATGTAATGTAAGGTAGCTAGAGAGGTAGTGGAGGGGCCCAGAGGGCCCATAGTGATAATAGTGGAGGTCATTCAATGTAAGGTGGACTAGGTCCACTATATTATTAAATAAGACTCACTATAGTAGTTAGATATAATAAATATAAGAGGACTTCTTAGAAGGTTCTACTTCTAGAAGATTCCTCTTCTAGAATGTTCTTAGGTGATGGTAGCACTATATAAATGGGTTCAAGCAATGTAATGAGACATGAAGATAATTATTGTATTTGGAGCTAAAGCTCATTAGGAGGATGCCCCCTCGAAGAGGCAAGTGAACAGGAGATGATCCCTTCCATAATATGATCCATTGTATGGTGTTTCCCTACCTGAAGGGTTTGGTAATATTAAAGTGTGGTTTCTTCTATTTTGCTTTGTGGATCTATTGTGTATTCAGTATTTGTGGTGATTATATCTTCATATCTGGTATTGGTTCTTAATACAGGAAGAACCTTATCTTTCAATTTCCTACAGTTAGTGGGAAATATAAATGTACAATGCCATTTAACATTTATAAAGGAAACCATTTCTAATGTTGATTGTGTGACAATATTTCTTACAGGACGGATGAGAAAACATTTTTTGCAAGGGAAGTAACATCTACCATCACCCTTTTCACCATCTTTACTTTTTTCCTCGCCTCTAATATTCTGTGACATTCTTTCGCACTAAAATAACCCTTCTAAGTTGTCGTTGTTATAGAAAGATTTTCGCAACATCTCTAATTCGTAAAATATTTATAGATATTTTTTTGTCGCAATAGCGACAAACATGGACCAAATCAATGTTGACATTGTCAAGGAGTATGATGGTCAATCTTGATTTTATCAAATAGTGTAATGGTCAATGGTTATCATCGCTTTTGCGACGAAAGTTGACCAGATCAATGTTGACTTTTTGAAAGAGTATAACGGTCAATATTGGCTTTATCAAATATTGTAACGGTCAATGTTTATCGTCGCTCTTCCGACAAATGATTAAGTTTGTCTCAAGAGTGACAATAGTCCACTATCTTCATGATCATCACAACAACGACGAACGTTTTATTCCATCTATAGAGCGACGAGTACGGGTTGGATTTATAATAAAATTGAAAAATTGAACTCTTTCTCTTGAATTTTGCGTCGAAAGGGTACTTTTGTCACGAGTAGTCGTCACACATTTTTCAATATGTACTAGTGGTTGAAACTATAATTATAAAATTGAAACTTTAATTGCATAGTTAGTTCATTATAGATATTCATTCTAACTTTTTTTTTTCAGAAAAATAAATACAAATCAATAAATATTATTTTCCATTGTACTAATTACTCTTTTTTAATAGACTCTTCTACACTATAAATTTTTATTATAGAAATTTATGATCTCCAATGATAAGCATTCTATTGTCTTTAAAATTTTAAGGATGCAAATCTTCGTATTTTTATTTTTGTCATTATTTCGTAAGTTGATTGCTATCAAATTTTAAATTAATTCATTAATTATGGTTTTAATCAACATTAGGGGCATAATTTTATAAATATTTTCAAAAGAAATGATAAAAGTTTGTAAACTAACAAACACTATTTTCGTTAAAAACCAAATTATCAAAAAACTATGTTATAAATTAATTTTTTAGTTATAAACCACATTTTTTATTAATCTTACTTTTAAATCTACAAAATAAATGAACATAAACTCACTTTTTGAATCATCATGTTAACATATCCTCAAAAATGTTGTACTATTAAACATGCATAGCAATTGTATCATTGCATCTAATTATATCAGCATAAATAGTAGAATTTCATATCCCATTAAAAGTTCAACTCAACATTTAACATTTTTCAAGATTTCACTATTGGAAATACTTAAATAAAATGAAACATTTTTAAATATATGAAAAAACATATAAATATGTTTAAATAACAATTTTTCTACGCAATCACAAATAATTTGAAAGAAAAATACATTACACATGAAATTGGTTGTTAACCAACTAAAATTGTTCAAATATTTGTTACAATTAACTTAACATTTCCTCTAGAAGATGATGAATAAAGAACAATATAATTAAAGCAATAAAAAATATAAAAAAGGATACAAAAACAATATGAAATATGAAATAAAACATGTACATATCACTCTTTGCTCTCATCGCCCTCATTATCTTCCTTGCTTGGCATGATAACACTGTTGTTCTCAAAAATATGTTTTGATCTAGGGTCATGCCTTAATACAAACCACCAATGGATATCCAACACATCTGGGTTAAAAAATACTTGGTTGTATTGTTTTGGGAAAACATAAGTCTCCTTAGCTTCATCCCACATCATTTTAGAGTTTATACATATCAATCCACCATCACAATCTTTCTTTACATTATTCCTATCAAAGGTATTGCGCCACTTGTGCCTAAAAATAACACATTGGAAAGAAGAGAAGTTCACTCGAATAATCTCTTGTATCTTTCTGACGGAACCTAACCTACCATGTATGGTGTTTTGATCGTGACAACTAGCATGACTAGATTGGTCGAACTCGACTTCCACTCCACAATCTTGTGTCATGTGTCCATCATTGACATCCTCTATGAGAAAATGATGTCCATATGACCACATAGATGGGACCAAATGCACCTATAAAAAAGTGGACAAATCATAGTGTCAATATGTGTCTAATAACCCGACCATTAAAATATAAAATAATATATATGTGCTTACAATTAGAATGTGCATTACGAAGTTAAACATTATGTACACAAAAATATTATTACCAAGTTGTTGCAACCAATCAATATGTTTAGTGCATCCTCTTCTTCAAGTGGGTAACAACCAGATGCACCATATTTCTCTCAGACTTGGTAAGAAACCCAACTATCAGGGCATATCATTGGAATATTTTATTTTAAATGATTAGGATAAATCATGCTTCTACCATTCAATCGTCTGTATTCTTTCATGACACTTTCCCATTTCCTCCTCTTATGTTTGTATAATGTGACCCATGACTGTGTTGCCTCCGAATTGTAAAGAATGAGTTTATTGATGGCATCAATTTCTGAATTTATTGATGTATTCATGAAATCAATCCAACATATAGTACATATGAGATCATTAAAATAAACATTATGAAGTTCAGTGTGAATAGTTACTGTGTCAAAATTTGACAAATGATAAATCACTTAATATTTATCAAGGACATTTTTCCATTCCTTTGGAGAATCTCCCATTCTCTTTTGTCTTCACCCCTTTCTTCATCTAAAATAACTGCACCTAGTGTGTCATCAATATTCTTGATGTACTCACTGGCATAATAGAAATACTCATATGACATGTGCCTCTCTTCCATAGACCTCTCGGGTTTTTCTCTTTGATGAACAAATAGCTTCAATTTCTTCATGTACCTCTCTAAACAAAACATCCAACAACATGAGACCACCTCGACTAGTTCAACCTTATCTATTGCAGTTCTGTGAAGCTAGCTTATAGTTCCTTCTCAAACATACAAACAATCTCATCTATCTCTTGACGCCACCATGGAATTCTAGCCATATGAATCTCCTTTGATGTCATCCAATGTATAAATGAAGATAATTTATATATGGCACGCTTTAGGTCATGGGGGAATTAATGATTCACAAATATATGCACAATAAGAGGATAATGACACTACAAAGTAAATAAATAAAAACATAATTATTTTTTATCCCATGGAATAAAAATAAAAATTACAAATAATAAAATCATAGTTTTGACAATTTTTACCTTTAGAATTTTGAAATGGTCATGTCATTTTAATCCCGACAAATGGTCTTGATGCACAGTGAAGAAACGTTGTAGGGACTACCCATATAAAGAAGGAACCTTCACACCCAATATAAATTTCTTTACCAAAGAAACATATTCTTTCTTCAAAATCCATGGGACATCAACTTCTTTGAAGGATCAAGAGGGACCAACCTCTCCTCTATTTTCTTGTCTTGGCCAATATTTATTTTTAGTTTTTGAAGAAATAAGATCTCTCCTCAAAACCAATGTGTCTTTTTATTTTGATGATATGTGCCTCCATAAATAATATGAGACATTTTTAAATATATGAATGGGATCTGGTAAGTGGGAAATCTTATGATGCTCCCAGTATAGGATCTCATAAAAGATATATTTCCTTTTCATTCCAACGTGAAATTTATCAACATAGGTTTTGAAGAATTATGGATCCTTGAACATAGGCTCCCCATTTGAATCGAACGTTTATGTAATGTCCTTATCCTTCTCTCTCTCATATTCTCTAAGTCATTCTAGTGGTGTCATTATTGAAGGCCTTTGGGTTCTCTCTGGTTTACCATTGAAAGATGATGTTTCTCTTCTATAGAGGTGTTATTATGGGAGCAATACCCTCGATCAGTCTTACACTGGATTTCATAGGTGGTTGGACCACCTATCCTTCAAAGAAGGTCCACAACATTTACATCCATGATAGCTTTTATTTATAAGGCCTGTGAAATTATCGTATACATAACACATTAGCATTTAAGAATAGAATGGCAATCACAATGAATTAAATATGAAAATAAGTATTGTTACATATATAAACAAATCAATAAACATGTTAATTACCATAGAAAACTCCTAATCCTAGATAATCATGTGTGGTGTAAGAACATATACCATACAACGTAAAAATTCTCTTTGTTTTGATGGATCTTGATACATCATATCAATGTATTCCTTCCTATAATTTCTTCAATTCATCTACCAATAGTTGTAGGTAGAAATCCATATTATTCACTTTTCTTCTACCAAGGACTATAAGAACCAACATAAGATGTTCGTTCTTCACGGAAAACCATGGCGGTTATTCTTATTGATCAATACTACAGGACAAACATGATAGTTGGTGTTTTGGGGGAATATGGGTTCACACCATCCATTGTTATGATAGCTCGTAGACTTTGTACTTCATCCTTGGATTTTTATCGCCATGTATTTTGTATATCCTTCGTGGCTATTGAATATGTTGCGATTCGCATAACTCTTGTCTCACTTTTGTGTGAGGCATGCCATCCTTGCAACATAGATAATTATTTGAAAGGAAAGAGCCTTTGAATCCTTGGTATTATAGGCATGTGACTCAATATCTTATGAGGCGGACCATGTGATTTACCATTTTTATTTAATTTATGGTACCTTCCATGCCCACATTTGAGACATATATATTTGTCTGTATATTCTCCTCTATATATAATATAATCATTCAGACATGCATGATATTATATATACTAAACACCCAACATTTTTAACAACTTCCTTTCCCTCTTTGCAGCTATCAGGAAAAACATTATCCTTAGCAAGAACCTTATCTTTCAATTTCCTCCAGTTACTAGGAAATATAAATGTACAAGGCCATTTAACATTTATAAAAGAAAACATTTCTAATGTTGATTGTGTGACAATATTTCTCAAAATTAATATAAGGAACTTGATGTTTAATTACCAAAATATTGTTGAGAAACATGTGTTTGACATGCCAGACTTTGTTTTCACATTCTACAGTAACATTGTTTTCCCAAGCTAGGTAGACTTTGACCAGGCACTAGATCCAAAGAGAGGGGTTGTCGAAGTAGATTTCTGGAATTAAAAAATGGTATCACTGATATGAGCATCATTACCTATATCATCATTCTAGAATGCATCTAACAACATTGTCTCCATGGTAGCTGTATCCCATAAGTAATCATCCATACCAACCTCTTTTTGATTGTCTACATTGCCAACTTTTGAAGAATACTATTGGTGTAGTCATTACTCATTGGTGAATATGGACGTAGTGGGAATTGAGTAGGTGGTTTATTCAACCATTGTTGGTAATCTTATGTAACATCCCACTCTTGCACACACTGAGAGAAATTATTATTTGAGGACACTTGCTTGCAAGTGATCCATATTATTATACTACTAGTCGTTTGATTATGATTACGAGATATTACGGATATGATGATATGCTCTTTTATTGTATTTACATAGACAAGTGCTATTGACTAGGTTCTCTTGAGTGTGCAAGACTCTGGACATTGAGGATGTAGAGGCATCGATGAAACCCCTTGGACTCTGGATCGAGTCAGTGAGTGGACTATTGGGGTTTGAATGTTATTGATATGACATATTTTAATATGATTAGATGTAATGATGATTGATTATTATTGCTGACATGATTCGTTGATGGATGCAGGTTGACGATAAATTGTCGACCAAACTGACATGTGGAGTAGAGGGGTCACATAGGACAACCAAAGACATTGAGGGAGAGGTGTGGTAGTAGCCCTACCACAACTTACTAGCACTCCCATCGTGGATTGAACTATAGGTTAATGATTACCTAGTTCGAGAACACCCACGATACTGTGAGGGAAGATTGTGACATTCACTCACGATGATTCTAAGGGGTGTGCAATAAGGTAGGGGCCTTATCCCTTAGAGGCCCTTAGTCTCCCACAATATCACTTGGTAGAGTATTGACTCCAGGGGTTTGACGTCTACCAAAGTCAGTCAAGAGGTGAGTGGCACCCTTGGAGCATGTAGTGCATCCTGAAGGGCACATCGCGTAAGGAAAATTGAAAGAGGCGAATGGCACCCTTGGAGCACGTAGTGCATCCTGAAGGGCACATTGCGCAAGGGAAACAAAAATAGGCGAGTGGCACCGTTGGATCACATAGTGCGTCCTGATGGGCACGTCACAATTTTAACTGGTAAGTGAATAAACCTAGTCGGCCTTAAAATGAATGATGCGATAAGTAAGTTTTAAAAAAAAAATTCCCTAATAAAAATTTTGCCCAACCTAGTGAAATTAAAACCTAGGTCTAAGTAGAACATGTGGTCAAAAAAAAAATAATAAATAAACATGTAAGAAATTCAAACTTAAATATTAAAGTCAAAATTATAATGGAGGATTAAATTTTAAAAAGGAGTAATAGTTGGTTTCATCTACATTTTCTAATTTAAATTTTAGTTAAAAAAGGAAAGGAGGGTAAATGGTTGCTTTTATCTACACTTGCTAAATCAAATTTTAATTAAAAAGGAAAAAGGGTAAATGGTTGTTTTTATCTACACTTGCTAAATTAATTTTTAATTAAAACGGAAAAAGGTTAAATGGTTATTTTTATCTATACTTGCTAAATCAATTTTTAATTAAAAAGGAAAAAGGGTAAATGGTTGGTTTCTTTTTACACTTGCTAAATTGATTTTTAGTTAAAAAGGAAAAAGGGGGAAACTTAAAAGAAATAGGAAACTTAAAGAAAAGGGGAAATGTAAAGAAAACAATGAATGTCTAACTTAGTAAGGAATCTTGTCTTTGGAACTTTCTAATTATGAATTGAACTATGAATTAAGTAAGGCGTAAGTCATTTAAGACGTTTAAGGGAATTTTCGGGACACCGAGGAGCGTTTTTATGAATGATCTTAGGTGGATGAGAGAAATAGGAATATTTAATTAATTAATAAAATTGATTTTCTGGTGCAACTAGGGGATCAGACGACTTGTCTAAGGGTGAGGTTTTTCGAAATTATTTAATTGAAAAATGAATTCAATGAGAATTTTGAAAACTAATTACTTAAAAACTATATAAAAAGGATGGAGGAGGAGGAGTATGGATCAGATTTTTTCACGTAACGTTACGCTGTTGAAATTTTACCTTGACTAAACTTTCTCTTGTGGGATTTGATATACCCAGCTAGGGTAACGAGTGGTATCTCGACCTTGCGACGTGAGTTGGGTGCTAGAATTGTCTAGTATTGTGTGTGTGGCCCTTTTGTGGCTCGGGGGGCTCAGGGTGAAGAAGATTACTCCTAGCGTTGGTTAGGAGGTACCGGTGACATCACATCGATTAGAAAGAGGGACATGGATGGAGCACGTGAGGAACAAAAACTTCATAACATTTGCGTTTGGCTAAGGTATGACTATTAAAATTGTTACTTGCAATGAAATTTAACTTACACATGTTATTTTTTTGTGCTCGGTTGAAGAATTCATTGCCATGAGATTTGTTTCACCTACTTTCCTAAGGTATTTGTAATCCCATTTTTGGTTGTATTCTGAATCGATTACCCATGGTGAACCCAACCTCTATTTTCAATGACTTCCCTGTGTTTTTTTTTTATTGATTAATATGAAGAAATATTGAGCTTTTATCCTCTATCCCTTATCCCTTAAGTTATTAGTCCATGCCTAAGCATTCGACTAGGAGACAAATCAACGGTCATCACTCTGGTGTTTAAAGACCTATAGATTCAAATTCCCTTCTTTCTTGTGCATGGATAATAAGTTAAGGATAAATTTTGCCCAACCATTTATCCCTTACTTATCTCTGCATTTTTCTCTTATGATTAATGTCTAATTCTTGTGCCTTCTTCTGATTGAGTATCTCTGCATTTTTGTTTGATTCATCTCTGATCGATTAGTATTTGTGTTTGTTGGATTCATCTCTGATCGATTCATCTCTGTGATTTCTTGGCATATTACCCAATGCTTTGATTGGTATAATCTCTATGATTTTAATGATAAATATCAACGCTTGGATTGGTTATCTCTGGGTTTTTGACTGAGATTAATGCAAAATGATTAATATTTGATTGATTAATCTCTAAAGTACTAATCTTTGAAGAATTCATTTTTCCCAAAATCATTTTTACCAATTCGTTTCTACCAAAATCATTTTTACCAAATCGTTTTTACCAAAATCATTTGACCAAATCGTTATACCAAATCGTTTTTATCATTGTGATTTTAGACAACGATTCATTTTTATTAGAAAATAAACCCTTTTCATTGTTAGATACTAAAGACAATAAATTTATATTCAAAGGACAACAATTACATTTAAAAGACAGTGAATTCATGTAAGATAGCGAACTAGTTCTAGTTTTAAATAGTGAATTCTTAAGATAGAAAATTCATAAGATAGCGATATGGTTTCAGTTTTAAACAACGAATTTATAATTGATTTACTATTGACAAGGAATTTAGATTTTTGACTGCAAAATTAATAATCCTTGGGTGTATAATTGTTGTGTTTAGTTGGTTGAGTGTGGTTGCATTTTTATGACAATAGTGTTAATTAATTGTAAGACTGCGTTGAATTTGTTGTTGTGTATAACAATGATTGAATCACAACAATTAATAGACAACGATTGTATTCAGAATGCATTTTTAAATATATACATACAATAATTTTTATATACTTGTAAATATAGACAACGATTCTTTATATGTGCATACAAACAACGTTTTCTTTTCAGACAACACTTTAATATATTTGAATGTAAAATTACACATATTGACTACGATTTTACATATAGTGTATGACTACAATTTTACATATATTGTGCGATTGGGATTTCACATATATTGTGTGACTGGGATTTTAATAGATACTGGTATTTTTATTCCTCGTTAAAAGACTGCATATTTATATACGTGAAGGATAGACATAGTTTTTGGACAGTGATATTATTTGGCTATTTAGCTTATGGATAACGATAATATTTAACTTATGGACAACGATGTTATTTAGCTTATGGACAGTGGTAATATTTAGCTTGTGGACAATGATATTATTTATCTTATGGACAATGATAAATAGTTAGACAACAATATCATTATTAGTCGGCGATATATTATTAGACTCGAATGCCATTATTATATGTATTTATTTATTAGACAACATTATCATATGTCTTATAGACAACAATATCTTGTTTTTAATAGACATCGCTACTATTTAATAGACAACGATACTATTTATGATAACATTTATGGTCACATTTATGATAACATTTATACTAGTTCACGTCTATGGTCACCTTTATGATGATAGTAACATTTATAATAGTTCATTCCTTCGCACTTAGACCTCATGCTTAACAGATAATGGTTTATGGTTTGTTGGAAAAGTCGTTTAATAACTTGTGCAAGATTAATGGTTGAGGGATTTATAGTTTTATTTTGTAAAACGATTAATATTTTAACAATTGATTGGTTACTATGTGCCTTGTGTCTTAAGTCGAATTGAAAATGGTTGTTGGTCATAGTTGTTCACCACCCTTGTTTCCTTGTAGGAACTAGAAATCCTTTGGTTAGTTGCGCAATTTAATTTGAGTGATGTCACCTTGTGTCTTGTCGACTTGTTGCTTGGGTGTGTGGGTATAGTCTTCATGTATTTTTGTTAGTTAATTCGGTCTCCTAACACGTGGATTTTTCTTGGGTTATTGGTCTAGATATGCTATGTTGCGCCAAGGTTATTGTCACACCAATCACCTTGTGACGGAATGATTCCTGATGAGGGGATTATTGCACACCCTGATGGATACGGGCAAATGATAACTTGGCCGAAGTCTTGTGCTTCTTGATGTGGGCATTTGTCCATTGTAATTGATGTTGGTACTTGGTTTTGTAATTCCTTAATGTGTTTGGTTTGCATTCCGTAGAGGTTTCTAGTTATTGGTCATTGAGGTTGTTGTGTTGGTATTGTTGATGTTGTCCTTTAGCTTGTAGGCGTTGAGTTCCTTATGTCTGATGGGTAGTCATTTTTTTTCCTATTGATTATTGCATGTTTCATCCAGTTGCATGATGTGCTAGTATGTTGGGTCGTTGTTGTCTGTTGCCTGAATGTGTAAGTTCTGTTTGTTGTCAAGTTGTGTTGTTGAATTGTTGTCGTTGATTGCCTTCCTACTTTAAAAAAAAAAACAATTGATATTTGCACTTGCTTTGTGTCGCATGTAGTCATAATAATTGGGGTTGTTACATCTTACTCTTAAATTTGTGTTGTTATTGCAGCCTTTTGTCGGGTTGACATTGTTTTGGGGTGAAATGAAAGATGGTAGGTAGTTCTCTCATCATCATAAGAATCCTAATTTCAAAACTATTGAAAATTAGTACATCGATGATATTAGTAAGCACAATGCAATAATTTCTTTGTTCAAATTACATTATAACAAAAAAGTATTACCATCATCGACCCAGGATTGCAGTTGGAAGATGGAATGTCACAATTGGAAGCGTAAAGAGTCTATCCATTTTCATCTACCAACTACTTGCGTATGTTGTTCTTGATAAGACCGTCTGACGTTTTTGAACTAGTACTGCAATATTTTATGCATCTAAACTGGATTATGAATCAGGATCTTGCAAACTTGGATACACTTTTATTCATATTGACATGGATAAAAAACAATTCAATGAGATAATCAAAACATAAATAAAATAAGTTAATTTTACTGGAGATGGAAAGGGAGAAATCCGTGATGGGCTTTGAGCAATCTAGAATGGGATGGAATTTGAAGAATTGACCATTTGATCATATAATAAGGTTTTCTTTGTGCATTTTATAAAAATTAGTAATAATGTTTCATGTACATATCTAAAATAAATTTCAAGGACCACACCACAATCTGAGTTTGAATATAGTTCTGAAACCATTTTTTAAGAATAAAGCAACATAAAATATAAAATGTATACTCAAGTTTTGTTGTAAGATACCCAAACCTCATTAAAAGAAAATTGCATATTTATTTAAGAAGCTTAATCTATCGAATGAGAACTAACAAAACTTTATGAACATGTTACCTAACAATCTATTTGTATTTTTCTATATTTTTAATTATGATGCTTAAGTTACCTAGTTCCACAATTATTAATTTGGCAATTCATGTACTATAGCTTGAGCTCCATTACAACACAAATTTAAATGCAATACTAGGTGGAAATAACCAATTGGACTCATGGTCCATTGACTATAAGTAGAATACATGTATGTATTCCTATACATAGTCAAAACGTTGATAAAGAAATGCAATAGTTTCTTACAAGGTATATGAATTTGAATTAATTATGAAAGTGCTTTACAACTTTCTTACTATAGTCGACCACCTACATTATTTTCTTTATATCGTATGTCATTACGAACTGATTGTTAACGCCTGGCTTCCTTTATCATTTTAAAACTTCACCTAACAAGAAAGGTTTACAATATAGCCCAAACATGGAGTTAGGTTCTCCATCTGGACTACTATGTGAATAAAACATGATGGTAGGATATTATTTACGTAGAAATAACTGTTTTCTGGACAGATTAGGTTCTTGAAACCTATGGACCACTCTTTGGATTCCGCGTCTCCACCTTGACATGGATCTTTCGATCTATATGAATGGAATGTTCAGTAATGTACCGGTGAGGAGCTCCAACTCTCCCTCGTTACTTACGCTAATTAGGTTACAAAATTTACACCATTCCCTGCTATTGTTTCCTCTTCATTTTCTCTGGTATGGTAATGAACTGGCTGTTCTTCTAAATGAATCACTTTTCTACTCTCATTGTTTACTATCTTATCTCTCTGTGAAAAATTTCAACCATCTACTCCAAGCCTTAGATCTTATCATTGTAAAAGTGACCATTCCTGGTTCTCGTTCTCATTAATTCTGGCTTGGTCCCTTATCATGGAGCTTCCACCAATATGGATTTTGTGGCAGTAGAAATGGCTACAGTCCAAGATATATAAGGTATGTAAACAACGTATGGTTTTATCTTGCAACCTCATGATTTTTACAGTTCTTGGAGTTCACTCGGAGAAGGGAGGATATAGTTCAATCAATAATTTGTATCTTGCAATCATGCTGGAAGAGGTAAGAGTTCCCTTTTTTCTTTATACACATATTCCCTTCTGTATATGCGGACCATATTTTAGTTATTGTTCTTTACCTTCCAAGAGATCTATGATTACTTGAGTTTCATTTAGGTTCTCCACTGCTCATCGCATAATTGTTTGTTCATAATTAATTTAGACATTTCAACTCTCTATCTCTTTAAGTTATCTCTGAGTAGTTATCATTTCTTCTCATTGACTGAAAAAATAGCTACATCGTTGTCTTAATTTACTACACCCTTTCGTGAATTTCTAGTCACTGGATACTCCAATTCCCTCTATTCTCAGAGAGTATCATTGCACTTATCGATTCACAACTCTGATCCAGGAATTAAATGTAACTCTGGTCAACTTGTCATGATTTTGTTCCTTCGTTTATTATAATTTTAACAATCGATTGATATCCTTTCGTAACTTTCCCAATACCCAATTCCTTTATGGTTTTCATGTACCTCTTATATATATATATATATATATATATATATATATATATATATATCTATATATATAATTCAAAAGTTACTATTTATCCTGTATTACGAATTTACTCGTTTCTTGTAGTTAACTTGATTTCATTCCTCTGTCAAGAAATTTGTCCAGTAAACCCTGTGGATAATAATCTTTCTAATTACTGGGATTTTTTTCATATTGTTGTATGGTTCTATAATGCACATACTAATACATGCATAAAATTTGAAAAAACAACTTACATAGTGTGTGAATTCGGTGTTTCTTTTGTAGTTTACTTATGTAAATTATTTCATGTAATCACAAAAATAGATGTCTTGTCCTTCCTTCCTTTCATGAATTACAGGTGAATTATTTTTTTAAGATCAACGTATATTTCACCATTTATAAAATTGGTCTGTAATTAAATGGGTAGTATATTGGTACTTAAATGAATGATGGGTCCTTTTTTTCTTGGCATGAGCTGTTAAATTTAATGTTGTTATTAGGTTATCTGTAATACACTTGAGAATTTGATACATTTCCAAAAAAACAACATAAAGAGGATCATTGAAAGAAACAAAATCACAAGGTACACAACATTTTTTCGTGGGAAACTCTCATGGGGAATAAACCCATCAAAACTTCCTCGATAATAGATTTCCAATACAATGCCAAGACTAAGAACAAACCACTAAGAATAAACTGGGACTAAGCATGTGCCTCTCTTCTCCTTCTTTCTATTGTAGCTTCCTTCAAAATATGTGGACTAGAAGTGTGAGTGAGTGAATGAGAAAGTGAGGTGCCATCCTCACTTATATATACTAGCTTAGGAGGTGTTAGGGTTATGTCTCTTCACTTAGTAGAGTCGACTTCTTCCAAGAGTGGTTAAAACCACTTTATAAACTCTAGGGGACGACTTCTCAGATACCACCATATAAATATGGTTTGACCAATCCACAATAGGGGATTTGGTCTTATACAATACACGACATGATCAATCCAGAAAGAGGATTTGATCTATAATATAATAACTCAAATATAATTGGAATATTCTAAGAAGTTACAATATTTCAACACTCCCCCTTAACGACAAGGGTAATCTATTGATATAACCCAGTACAACATCATCGGGGGAGAGAGAGAGGGGGGCGGGGGGCGAAGCAACATCATCATCATCTATAACACTGATTGGCATATCTATAAGTCATCGAAATTTTTTCTCATCATCAATATCATCATCGTTCACAACATGGAGTTAGAGTAGCATAATCATCATCATCTGCATGAAGCTAAAACATCAACATCAATTAGCATAACGCTCAAGAAAAAATATCACCAACACGAGGATGGTGCATCATCAACAACAACACGAGGCTTGTACAACATCATCAAAAACATGAGGTTGAATCAAAAACATCATCAGCATGAGGCTAAAACAATAACATCATTAGCATGAGGATGACACAACAACATAATCAACACGAGGCTGTGGTGCAGACCCCGACCCTTGGGCCAAGATCCGCGCAGGATCATTCTAAATCTGCCATGAATCAAATTGACTTTTTTATTCCTCCACAGGGAATCCCACACACACAACACATTGTTTTCCATAGGTCCTTATAGGTATGCCCGCGTGATCAAACACAAGGCATCAACCCAAATCTCTTGACCAACAATATGATCGCACCCTTTTCCAAATCGAGATTTTGGGTTTCGCGATATCATGATTCCTGTTGTCAAGTTTCTTGTCTCTTCAACCTCCGAAACCCGAAATGTCGAATTGCCAAAATCTTTGGCCACATCCTCCTCCACAACCGTGTCTCGTTTTTCTACTTCAGGAATTTTGGTGCAAAGGACCCTGATTCCTTGTTTTCGAAAACACCAAAATGTTGAATCCTGATACGTTCAGCAAAGGTTGGCTCCCCAACGGTTATGAACAAGACTCTTTCATCAATTCAGAGTTTTAGACTTCGCGATTTCGTGAATCGTGATGCAAGGCTTCTCGACTCTCTAACCTTCGAAACCCCAAAATGGTCAACAAAAATTGACATTACTTGGCAACGAGTATGCACCACCTATCTTCTCAGTTGTCCTATGTCTCTATCGTGGATTCCTGCCACCTGTCACTCTTCCTGGTTTTCGGGACTTGAACAAGCCTTCGATTCTCGTTCCCTTACCACTTCGAAATCCCAAATTTTGAAATGGCGCCTTCTACGGAATCAACAGCTAATACCCTCCCTTTAGATCCGATGGCCCAAGTTATTTCGAGCTTCCAGGTATCGGGAGTTCGAGACTCTTGATTCCAAACCACTGTCTTCTCAGGTTCCCGAACCTCCAAACAACGAAATGCCGAAACACCACTTCACCAATACTTCGCGTTTCATGACTTCGGGGTTTCTTATGTGAAGTGCCCGAATCATTATCAATGAGAATGTTGAAACCCCGATCCACGAAATGCAGAAATGCCACTTCAAGGATATTCCAGGTTTCGTAACTTCAAGGTTTTCAATGCAAAGGCCCCTGGCTCCTTGTCATCACGATTTCCAGTATTTGGAATCCCGAATTACAAAAATCCTAAAATTCCACACTTAACAATCCTTTTCACAATCCGGGAGTTAGAGTGACCAAGGATTTTGGATTACACTCTGGACTTACGAATTTCGAATCCCTGAAATGATCTGACGTTCAAAATAGATCACGATCAATGGTCCACGTTGATTCTTGATACCAAAGTGATTGTTTCACCCAAATTTTAACCACCTTGCAGCTTCACTGGATCCTACGGTCCTCGCAACTCTGTGAATTCTCCACGGAGAATTTCAACCATTTGATTCAGTCCTCAATGAATCTCTGTGAAATGAGCCAATGTTCTTGCATCGGGACTTAACCTTTTGTGTGCTGATTCATCTCCCTATCTTCCTTTGAATACTTCAAAGGTGCTGACCCTCCTGAGCTTTCTATTTCAACCTCAAGTATCGAAAGGACTCCTCCATGCACTCTTTGTGGCTCTCTTTCAAATACTTTTGTGTATTTGATTCTTCGACTCTGTGCACTCTCGGCAACAACAGTCTTTCACTCTTCAACCTTAGTTGATAAATTCTAAGGCTTCAACTAGCCTGCACAGACCTTGCATGGCTTTTGTGCTTCACCTACACTTCTACGGGAAATGAGAACAACGGTATCTCTCCTGAGTTTTCTGAGATAAAACTCAGACTTGTGTCAACGCACACCTTGTGGATGTTTCACTGCACTCCTTGTAGGAACTCTTAGGATGAGAAACAATTGAAAATCATTCTTCTCCTCTTTCAGACTTCATATACTTAACATGAAATCAGACATTCAACACATCATTGAAACAAATGCATAACAGAGAGAATAAAACAATTGTGATCATACCATTCAGCATATGTAAACAACAAACATCATAACACCATGAAATTTGAGTGAAAGCTTCATATATTAACTCAAGTGCTCTTGTACATGGGTTCTTCTCTACAAATCTCTGCTACAGCTCTATGCTAATGTTCTAATGAATACCATAATACAAAGGCGAGGGTGTCTATATCTGTTTTCCCTCCTGCTCTCCTAAACTGTCTAATCTATAATTCAAATCTACCTACTTTCATTAATTGGGCTTAAATTCTTTTTACATTGATAGATGAGAGAAAATTGGTCACGATTTGTTTACAACAAACCGATATAAATGCAAGTACACTTCTAGCTACTATATTAATATCCACTTCTTAATCTTTCAAAAAAAATTCAAAACGTGGAAAATTTGTGTTGCGCTTTTCCCAGCTGGCTTCTTCTTTCACGCTCGCTTGGCTTCCGGCAATGCTCCTGCATCATACTCTCTCGCCTGAAAATTTTTATGAACTCTTGTTCATGATCTCTTGCATGGTCTGTCCATGCTTCTAAATTTCTACTTCATCCTCCCAAATGGCCTCTTCAACTAGATGTCCCTTCCATTTGACCAAGTATTCAAAATGCTCTTTTCTCTTAGTCTTCCTGCTGACTCTCTTGCCAATTACACTTTCCATATGTGGCTTTTCATCTATAGGCATTTGTTTGGTACACTGAACCTCTATCTTTTCATCCTTTGCTCCTATTTCTTCAGCTCTGTAAGGGTACAAATCCGCAACATTGAATATTGTTTAGATTCTAACCCCATCGGGTAATTCAATATCATATGCGTTTACTCCAGATTTCCTTATGACCTTGCATGGTCCAATATTTTTCATATTTAGTTTGTTATATGTTCCCCTTGGGAACCTTTCCTTCCTCAGATGTGCAAGAATCAAATCACCAACTTCAAATTGAAGTTCTCGCCTGTGTTGATCTTCTCTCCACTTGTATTCTTGACTTGAACTCCACAATCTCTCTTTGACTTGGCTGTGAAGCTCCTTCATTTCCTCTACAAAGTCCTCTGCACTAGCACTCCTGAATTCGGCTTGTTCTGAATCCTTCAATTTAGAAACTCCCCTTGGTTGCATTCCATATACAATTTGGAATGGACTTTTCCCTATTCTTCTATTAAGAGAATCATTATAAGTGAATTCCACCTATGGCAGAATGTGATCTCATTGACTGTGGTGTTCAGTCACTAAGCTCCTCGGCAAATCTCCCAAGCTTCTATTCATGACTTTTGTCTACCCATATGTCTGAGGATGATATGCTGAGCTAAAAGACAAACTTGTCCCCGACTTCCTCCATAAGTTCCTCCATAAATTCCCTACAAACTTGGTATCTCGATCAAACATGATACTCTTTGGCAAGCCGTGAAGTCTGATGACTTCCTTAAAAAATAGGTTCGCAATATGAGTTGCATCACTAGTTTTCTGGCATGGTATGAAATGTGCCATTTTTGAAAATTTGTCGACTACCACAAAGATCAAATCATATCCTCTCTATGTCCTTGGCAATCCTAATATGAAATCCATTCTCACTGCGTCCCATGACCTTTCTGGTATGGGTAATGGCTGGTATAACCCCGTGTTTTTCTTTTTCCCTTTTGTGTGCTGACAAATCCTACATCTGTCCACAAATTTCCTAACATCTGTTCTCATCCCTGGCCAAAAATATGAGCCATTCAACTTTGAGAATGTATTATCATGACTGAAGTGTCCGACCAATCCTCCATTGTGTTTTTCCTTCAACAAATTCTCTCTCATGGAGCATTTCAAAATACATAGCTGATTTCCCTTGAACAATAATCCATCCTGGATCATGTATTCAATCCATTGGCTTCTATCCCTAAGAATTTGATTCTCAAATGGTGCATATGCCTCTTTAAAATCTGGATCATCCCTATACATTTATTTAAGGTTATCAAAACCTAAAGTCTTGACTTTGAATTTCTGCATAAGCAAACATTTCCTACTCAAAGCATCAACTACTTTGTTAGCAGTTCCAAAAATATGCTTAATCACAAAAGTAAAATTCTGCATGAATTCAACCCATTTAGCATGCTTTCGGTTCAACTTCTCCTGTCAAGTCACGAATTGCAAAGTATGATTATTTCTGTACAAAACAAACTCCTTGGGAACCAAATAATGTCTCCATTTCTTCAATGCTTGTATCACTGCATAGAATTATTTGTCATATATGGAGTACTTAATCTTCGCTTCATTCAATTTTTCATTGAAATATGTGACCAACCTGTTGTCTTGGCTCAAGACCACTCCAATCGCAAATACACCCGCATCACACCTAACCTGGAATGTCTTGCTGAAATCTGGCAAAACCAGAATTGGTTGCTTAGTTATCTTCTTCTTCAACAGATTGAAACTCTTCTCCACTTCCCTCATCTAGTGAAAAGATTTATGTCTTTTCTTCACTGTATCCATCATTGGTGTGCTAATTCCACTAAAGTTTCGGATGAATTTCCTGTAGAAACTTGCCAAACCATGGAAGCTTCCAACTTCAAACACATTTTTTGGGGATGGCCAATTCTTAATCGCATTTACCTTTTCGGGATCCATCTTCAACTCATTCGTAGAGATAAAAAAACCAAAATAAATGAGTTTTGTCCTCATAAATGATGATTTATTCATATTAATTAGCAATTTCTCTTGTTGTAATATCCTCATCACTGCAGCTAAATGCTTTAAGTTCTCTACTTCTGTCTTGATGAAAATTAATATATCATCAATATATACAATGATGAATTTCCCAATGAAATCCTTCAGGACTTCGTTCATCAACCTCATGAAAGTATTGGGTGCATTTTTTAAGCCAAATGGCATGACAAGCCATTCATACAACCCCTGATTTTTCTTGAATGTTTTCTTCCATTCATCACCTTCTCTCATTTGAATCTGATGATACCCGCTTTTCAAATCAATTTTTGAAAAAAATCTTGCTCCACTCAAGCAATCCATCAAGTCATCCATCCTTGGCAATGGAAATCTATATCTGGTGGTAATATTATTGATTTCCCTTGATTCTATACACATTCTCTAGCCTCCATCTTTCTTTGGGATGAGCACTATCGGAACAAAACATGGACTCAAGCTTTCTCAAATCAATCCTTTGTCCATTAAGTTTTGGACCTGCCTCTTAAATTCTTCATTTTCCTGTGGTGTCAACCTGTACGTGGATTTGTTTGGTAAACTGGCTCCAGGTATAAGATCGATGTGATGGATTATACCCCTAATAGGTGGAAACGAACAAGGTATTTCGTCCACTACTATATCAGCAAACTCTTCCAGCAACTCTTGGATTTCTTCTCGTAAATCATCTATCCCCATACTGGTCAAAACAATTCTGGGCTTCCTGACCACAATAAATTGTGCGTCTTCCTTCTTCTTAACCTCATTAAGAAGTTCCTTCCCACTCATGATAAGTACAATGTTGCTCATTTCTATTTTCACCTCTTTATTCTTAATCAGCAACAACATGTGAGTCCTACCATTCATCTCCAGGGTGTACGTGTTCTTTCTCCCATCATGAATCATGTTTCTATCATATTGCCACAGTCTACCCAACAATAGATGACAAACATCCATGGGAATGACATCACATAATATTTCATCCTTATATCCTCCTATTTTAAATTCAACTAAACACTATTTAGTAACATTTACTTGATGTCCTTTTTGTAGCCATGAAACTCTGTATGGGCTTGGATGTACAAAAGTCTCCAGCTCTAGCTTTTCTACCATCTTTGTAGATACAAGATTGTCTATGCTACCACTGTCCACTATGACTTTGCATACCTTGTCTTTGGTTTTGCAAGCAGTTTGAAACATATTGTTTCTTTGGGATGGGTTCTCTACCTCCTTCTCCGTATTCAAGAGAACTTTCCTCATCATTAAGGATCTTCCGCCCTTATCATCTTCTATCTCCACATTCCATCCTTGAGGTTCAGCAATGTGAGTTTCACCACCATATTTTTTCTTATCTGGACACTCATAGGATTTAGGTCCGATCTTTCCACAGAAAAAACATTTTACTTCACCACCTCTGCCTCTTCCTCTTCCTCTAACTCGAGGAAAAGTATTTATGTCAGCATAATGCCCTCTCTATGAGCTTCCTCCTCTCTCATGTTGAGTTTGGGGTTTCTTTCCCTCTTCTTTAGATTTCTGAGTTCTATCTTGGGCAATTGTTTTTCCTCTAGATTGACTTCTACCTTGGCCTCTTTGACCTTGCTTTCGACTCAGCTTCTCTTCAACTTTCAGAGCCATCTGATAAGAATCCTCCACATTCTGAAGGGTTATCATGCTCATCTCATCTTGAATTTCATATCGTAGACCATTCATGTACCTAGAAACTTTTTCATCATCGTTTTCCCGATGACCTGCTCTGATGTTTTTCTTTTATAACTCTTCAGTGTATTCTTTCACTGACATAAGCTTCTGTCTCAAATTTTGTATCCTCCGAAATAGAGTGATTTGATAATCCCTGGGTATAAATTTAGCTTTCATCTTTGCAACCATTCTATCCCATCTTTTTATTTTTTGCTTGCCCTTGCAACGTTTGTCAGCCCACAGTTCATCCCACCATAGTGTTGCATGCCCTTTAAGTCTAGTAATAACATGTTTGACTTTCTTGTCTTCCTCGACATCCTCATAGTCAAAGTATTTATCTAGAGCTCTAATCCAGTCTAGAAGCTCTTCAAAATCTAGGTTTCCCTCATACACTAGAATGTCCATTTTTTCTATGGCACCTATCCTTGCAACAGCCCTCAATAGGCATTCATTTGCAGCATCTTTGACTGCAACTTCTTCTCCTTAATTTCCAACTTCATTTTCACGGCCAGCCTTGCTAATATCCCCAGCATCAACTATGCGCCTCTGTGTTGTCTCCATGGCATCAAGCTTGGCACGTAACTCACACATTTCTCCTTCTCTTGTTGGATCAGACATTGGCATTGGCATGTCTCTTCTTCTTGGTGGAATGGTTGTAAAATGTTCCTCTTTTCTCTGCTATAGAAATCAAAGAACTTGTTCTGAGCTCTGATACCACAAATGGTGCAGACCCCGACTCTCAGGCCAAGATCTGCACAGGATTGTTCTAAATCTTCCCTGAATCAAATTGACTTTTCGATTCCTCCACAGGGAATCCCACACACACACCATAGTGTTTTCCATAGGCCCTTATAGGTATTCCCACATGATAAAACACAAGGCATCAACCCAAATCTCCTAACCAACAATATGATCACGCCCTTTTCCGAATCGGGATTTCGGGTTTTGCGATATCGTGATTCCTGTTGTCAAGTTTCTTGTCTCTTCAACCTCTAAAACCTAAAATGCCGAATTGCTGAAATCTTTGGCTGCGTCCTCCTCCACAATTGCGTCGCGTTTGGCGACTTCAGGAATTATGGTGCAAAGGACCCCGATTCCTTGTCTTCGAAAACACCAAAATGCCGAATCCCGATACGTTCAACAAAGGTTGGCTCCCCAATAGTTATGAACGGGACTCTTTCACTGATTCAGAGTTTCAAACTTTGTGATTTCATGAATCCTGATGCAAGGCTTCTCGACTCTCCAACCCTCGAACCCCCAAAATGGTCAATGGAAATTGACACTACCTGGCAACGAGTATGCGCCACCTGTCTTCTCAGTGGTCCTGTGTCTCTGTCGTGGATTCTTGCCACCTATCACTCTTCCTGGTTTTTGGGACTTGAACAAGCCTTCGATTGTCATTCCCTTACCACCTCGAAATCTTGAATTCCAAAAGGGTGCCTTCTATAGAATCAACAACTAATAGCATTCCTTTAGATCCGATGGCCCACATTATTTTGGGCTTTTAGGTACTGGGAGTTTGAGACTCTCGATTCCAAACCACTGTCTTCTTGGGTTCCCGAACCCTAAAAGAACAAAATGCTAAAATGCCACTTCACCAATACTTCGCTTTTCGCGACTTTGGGGTTTCTTATGTGAAGTGCCATGAATCCTTGTCAACGGGAATGCCGAAACCCCGATCCTCGAAATGTCGAAATGCCACTTCAAGGATATTTCGGGTTTCACAACTTTAGGGTTTTCAATGCAAAGGCCCCTAGCTCCTTGTCATTAGGATTCTTGGTATTCTGAATCCTGAATTACTGAAATCCTGAAATTCCACACTTAACAATCCTTTTTGCGATCTGCGATTTAGAGTGACCAAATTTTTTGGCTTAGACTCCAGATTTACGAATTCCAAATCCCCGAAATGATCTGATGCTCAAAACAGATCACGATCAATAGTCCACATTGATTCTTGATACCAAAGTGATGGGTTCACCCAACTTCTAACCACCTTGTAGCTTCACTAGATCCTACAGTCCTCGCAACTTCGTAAGTTCTCCACGGAGAATTTCAACCATCCGATTCACTCCTCAATGAATCTCTGTGAAAAGAGACAATGATCTTTTGCTGGGACTTAACCTTCTATGCATTGATTCATCTCCCTCTCTTCTTTTGAATACTTCAAAGGCGCTGACCCTCCTGAGCTTTCTATTTCAATCTCAAGTCTTGAAAGGACTCTTGCACGCACTCTTTGTGGCACTCTTTCAAATACTTCTGTGTATTTGATTCTTCGAGTCTGTGCATTCTCGACAACATTAGTCTTTCACTCTTCAACCTTAGTCGATAAATATTGCCACCATTCTACCAAGTCTTTCGCTCTATAATTTTACAGTTCTGTACATTTTTCACATTAATAGAAATTGTGTATTAATGTATTTCTCTATTTCTGGCAATATTTATGTGTATTTCATTTCTTTGTCAAAAAAAATCCGGATCAATAAATCATCTACATATAGTAGTAATATCACTGCCTCATCATTCATAACCTTGAAGTAAAGGTTACAATCAACTTTACTCTTTCTAAAGCCCAAGCTTGTGAGGAAACTATCAATTCTTCCATACCAATCTCTAGGAGCTTGCTTCAACCCGTACAAAGCTTTCTTCAACCTGCAGACATGATTCTTGTTTTCTTCAACTTCAAACTCTTATGGTTGTTGTATATACACTTCTTTTTCAATAACACCATTTCAGAAGGTTGTTTTCACATCCATCTGGTGTAACTTCCACTTCATTTTTTTTGCAAGAGTTATGATGGTTCTGATAGAAGTGTATCTAGATACAAGAGAAAAATATCTTCATAATCAATAGATTCCTTTTGAGAAAAACCACGAGCCACAAATATTTCTTTATGTTTTTCAATACTTCCATTCGTTGCATGTTTTATCTTGTATATCCACTTGGAAGATAATGCATCTTTGTTATTTAGTCTAGGAACTAATTCACATACATCATTCGTTATAATGGACTGGTATTATTCTATCATGGCATCCACCCATTCTTTCTTATAAATGGCTTCTTCAAAGAAAGTAGGTTCTTTTTCTATGAGATCACACATTAAGGCCATATAGCTAGAGAATGGCTTAGGTTTCTTGCTTTATCTCATGGTTCCTTCTAGGGCACCATACTTGTCTCCATATTTAATAAGTTCCCTTTCCGAGGATGGATTTCTCTTGTGAGAGATTTCCATATGGAGAGTTTCTTCACATTATATCATATCATTATCTTATGGAATATCATCATCAAGGGTAACTAAAACTTCCTTCACAGGTTCTACAACTCTAGGAGCTACAAATTATTATTCATATACCTCTTCAAGCTGGAATTTCCTTGATATTTTGAGTGCTACATCTTCATCAAAGGTTACATTTCTTTTGATCTCAATATGATGGTAACCTGCTATGTACATTTTGAACGGCTTAGAGATCTCACACTATCCAACAAATATTCCCTTCTTTCCTTAAGGATCCAACTTAGTTCTCCTTTCTTTCAGAATGTGTACAAACACTGGACAACCAAATATTTTTAGATGGATTACTTCTGGCTTCTTTTTGGTGAGAATTTCCTTGAGGTTTTTGAATCCAAGTTCACTATGGGATAATATGTTTTGGACATAAAATTTTCTTCTTGCTACCTCATCCCATAAGTGCATTGGAAGATATTGATTATGGATCATAGTCTTCATTGCTTCCATAATTTTTCTATTCTTTCTTTCTTCTACACCATTTTGTTGAGGATTATAGGGAGTGGTGAGATCCCTCTTAATTATGACATATATGGAAAACCTTCCAAATTTATTTGAGGTGTAATCTCACCCATTATCTTACCTGAGTATCTTGATTTTTCTTTTGGATATATTTTCTACCAAGGCTTTGAATTCCTTGAACTTTCTGAGTACTTCATCTTTTAATTTCAAGAAATAAACCCAATTCTTACGAGAGTAATCATCAATAAATGATACATAGTATACATACCTACTTAGAGAGGTTGATGACATTGGACCGCATACATCTGAGTGGAAAAGTACAAAACTCCTTCTTCTAGTAGGATACATCCTTTATTATCATCGGAGTTCCTGTCATTTGCTTAAGAGCCAAGTATCTTTTCTAGCTATCGCAAAACATAATCTTCAATTTATTCTACAGTTAAATTATTGGGTGGATCATCATCTTCAGTTGCATGGGAATGATGTCTTTTCTTATTTATCTTCTTCAATTCTTCCCTTCTAGCAAGAAAATTCTTAGCAATGTGTCTCATCTTATCACAATGATAACATTTATAAGAGTAGAAATTGTTTTCCTTTCTTTGACCCTTATGATATTTATGGAATCTCTTTGGAGAGTGAGATTCTTGATGAAAGTGGGTGAATCTATTTGGAGAGTGATATTCTTTATGAAAATGGGTCTCCTTTTGGAAATGGTACCTTTTCAGTCCTCCTTTATCATGAGCATATGGGGCTTGATATTCATCCATTAATAGTACATATTCTCGGTTGGCCACTCATCCTTCTTCTTGAACACATTCTTCCCATACACCATCAAATTGTAGTTTCTCTTTTATTACATAGATAGTTTTGATGAAGGCATTCCAACATCTTGTGAGACCATTAAGAGTTGTCATGATGATTTAATATTTATCCAAGTTCTATCCAATTGCTTCTAACTATTCTTTGAAATGAGTAACCCTAGAGAAATAGTCCTGAAATGTTTCTCCTTTCTACATCTTTGTAATCTTGAGTTTGGTTCTCAATTTCATCTTCCGGTTGATGTTATTTCCTTCATACTTTATGGTTAGGTAATTAAACATCTCTTTTGGAGTATTCTTAGAAGACGCTTAAGGGATCAGGTGGTCTTTAACAGAATCTGCAATTATCCTTTTGGCCCTAATCACATCCTCTTGTACTTTTCTTTGGCTGCATCTTCTTCGGGTTCCTAATGGAGATACACGATGTTGGTCAGGATACCATAGAATCATAAACATCAATCCACCTTTCGAGGGAGATCCTTTCAGAAAACACCAAGATTATATCAGAAATATTCAAACATCACATGAGATAGAGGGTTGGTCAACACATTTACAGCCTGCTCATATGTGCTAACATATTGGATCATTACAAATCCCCTCTACACCATATCATGAATGTAGTGATACTAGATATCTATGTCATTTGACTTATCATGGAACATAGGGTTCTTTGTCATATTTATACAACTCTGTTTATCGCATAGAATCATAGTGGATTCCATATCTATATCGAATAGACATGTCAACAACTTCTGAAGCCATATGGATTCACAACTGGTGGAACATGCAACAATGTATTCCTCTTTTGTCGTGCTGAGAGAAATATTGGATTGCTTTCTACTTTTCCATGAAGTCATGGTTGATTCCAAACTGAAACAACATCGTGAAGTAATCTTTCTATCATAAGCACTTCTAGCCCAATCTGAATCAGTATAATGATACAGTCAGAATTCATGTTCTCCAGTATAATAAATACCATAATCCAATGTACCCTTAAGGTATCTCATCACATGATTTGAAACTAAAAGGTGAACATGTTTGGTCTCCACCAGATACTAACTCAAGGTGTTCACAGTGAATCATATGTCTGGCATGGTATTCATTAGATACATCAACGAACCAATAATATGTCTATATAGAGTATCTTCAACCAACTTGATGAAGTATCAACCAGGAGCTTCAACTTTGTTTCCATGGGTGTGTTCATCTCTTTACATTCCAACATGTTGAATCTCTTTATTGTTTCAAATTCATACTTCCCTTGTTTAAGGAGGATCTCATCTAGGCTCTACTAAAATTCAATACCTAACAAATAATGCATCAGGCCTGGGTCTTTGAACTCAAACTCTATAGCGAGATTTTTCTTACACTATGTGATGAGATTTTCCTTCTCCAGTCAAGAATAAATCATCTACATATAGTAGAAATATCATTGTCTCATCATTCATAACCTTGAAATAAATGTTAGAATCAACTTTACTCTTAGTAAAGCCCAAGATCGTCGAGAAAATATCAATTCTACCATACCAAGCTATAGGATCTTGCTTCAACCCGTACAAATATTTCTTCAACCTGCATACATGATTCTTTATGTCTTCAACTTCAAACCCTCGTGGTTGTTCTATATAAACTTCTTCTTCAATAACACCATTTAAGAAGGTTGTTTTCAGATCCATCTGGTGTAACTTCCACTTCCTTTTTGTTGCAAGAGATATGATGGTTCTGATAGAAGTGTATTTGGCTATAGGAGCAAAAGACTCTTCATAATCAATACCTCCTTTTGAGAAAAACCATAAGCCACAAATATTTCTTTATGTTTTTCAATACTTCTCTCTACTACATGTTTTAGCCTGTATATCCACTTGGAAAAAACCGCATCTTTGTTCTTTTTTATGGGAACTAATCCCCATACATCATTCCTTATAATGTATTTGTAATATCCTCAAATTTTAGAAAATTAAATTCTATGTTGAATTTTGAAATAAATTTCTATTTTTGGAAAATTTGAATTTGGAAATTATTTGCCATTTATGGAAAATATGAATTTGGAATTTTGGATTATATAATTAATTATTTGATGATTGTTGGGAAAATATTTGACTTTCCCAACTGTCCTCTTTTATTCGACACTTGTATGAGACATTTTTTTAATAAATTTAATGTTGGAAGACAATTGGAACAACTAGGTTAAAAATATCTGACCATGAGTCCATGAGTGGGGAACATGTTTGGGTTACCTCATGGATCATTTTTACAAGTGGAATAACTGGAATTTGACCACTAGAAGCACCTGAAAATCCGGGATTTGTAAAGATGCAAATTTCCCCAAGGAGGGAAAGTAATGAAAGACCTAGGCACAAGAATATATAGAACATATCTGGGAGGCATGACAATGCTTAGTATGTTGGAGGGATGGAGAATTGTTTTCTTTCTATGAGCATTATTAGTGTGAGGAAAATAATTTCCCGATCTGTTGATGGTGGGTATATCCAAGGAGGATAATTTGATTTTCCCTTACAAACTCATGGTTAGGCTAGGGGGTGATCAGGACAAGTTATTGTGGTTGTTCTGTTCTATGGTTGGGTGGAACGTGGTTGTTCCATTTGTTTCCCACCATCAGTTTTCAGATATATATCTCAGCTATGTATTCCATTTTCGATATTATATTCATGGTTGTTATCTGTTAGGAATAAGTTTGAATTTTATACATATAAGTGAAATATTTTTTAAGGGACTCTATAGCCATGTTTTATTATGGCTTACCATAGTATAATGATGAAGGTAATGATGTTTATTTGAAATATGATTGTTATAAATATATATATTTAACTATATATGTAAATATGTGTTCATACATAAAGAAATAGCAAAACTATGTTTATGTTCCTAATGAACATTAAAGATATGTATTTTGATTTATGTTCAAATATGTACATGATCAAACACTTCAGAAAAATACTTCCAAAAGGGAATAAAATTAGACTGTGTTATTATTAAATTGTTGTCATGCTAAGAATAGGTAGAAAGAATAAAAGTCTGAATACATTCTTTATTTGTATCTATTACCACGGAAAGATAGTGATATAATAGACCTCAAAGTGCCCTACAAAAATAACTATTATATTTGATAGATTATTTTCCAAAACATTACAGTTTGGGTATTATATACCCAGAAACTCCACAACCTTTTGTGTTTTAAAACATAGCTTTAAAGAAGGCTACACTGAAACTGTATCTAATTGAAAAAAATGCATGCATAGGTCAGTCAAGGAAGAACATGGAACTCGAATACCTTTTGTGGTAGGATGCTTCCTTCATCCAAGTGCATTGTTTCTCCCAACTTGCAATATAAGTAAAGCGAGGGTTTTAGCAACTTCACTAGTACTCAAGTTTTTAATTTATGAAAATAAATAAGAATAAACCAAGGATACAACTTATGTTGGATTTCGATGAATGTTTGATCACCTTTTATTCTTGTTAATTAGTCGATCCATGATCCAAGAGGAAGAGTGGATCTGTAACCATCTGATGCATTCCCTCGCTGATGCATCCCCCCTCCCATACTCAGGGTTCTATGACATCGCGGTCTAGGATCCTCCAAATTAAGGAGTCGGGTCGACTCTTCGAGCCTCTGCTAGACCCCAAATAAATTTACACAGGACCTTTTACCTGTGGCATAGGTCATATGGCACCCAAGATCCCTCTCCTTAGAGTTGTTCAAATCTCAATGCCAATGGGCGCTAGCTCTTGTTGCTAATCCCCTCTCCTATAGGTGACATCGAACTGTGAACTGTGGATTAATCTCCTGGGCATTTCAAACTCTGTGCTTCAGCCATTTAAACTGCAGTCATATCCAACTTATTCGAAACTTGAACCATGAATATAATCTTTGTGAGGATCAACGGTCCCCCCCCACTTCCTCAAATTAATGACCCTCAACTATTTTGGCCCCGATGTTTCGGGAATTTCCGAAACACTTCTCCATAGAACCTCTAGAACGCTAAGTCTCTAGACTAGCATATATTTTACTAAGTGTCCCCCTTCACAGACGACCCTAATGACCTCACAACTTCAGACCTCGCGCGTTTTCACTTCTTCTACCCCTGGTTTTCCCAATTTACTAATCATCAAAACGTTGATCTAACGCCACATGCCCTTACTATGCCAATGGCTAGGATCATCTCTACTCTTCGGGAGTTCTCTCAACTCTTTCTTTCCTTTGAAGTTACTTTATGTTGGACAACTGAGAGGGGGGGGGGTGAATCCTTTGTTACCGAGCTTAAACAATTATGCTTATTTGAAACTCTTTGCAAAGTACTAAATGACAATCATAATAATGCAGGGGAGTAAGAAATAGAACATTCAACATCATTCACACATATGAAATATACAGAGACAGATATTTCCCAAGGAAATTCATAAAGGGTAAAAACCTCTTCTTATTTATATGATAAGTAATCTTTACATTCTATACATTATCATACTTATGAGCACCAACTCATACTGAGGCTACAACCTACTGAGGCTACAACCTCTGTTTTACAAGATGTGACTTGATGAGAGAACCAACTCTCTGTTTTCTATAGAACCAACTCCCTGGTTTCTCTAGTACCCACTAGAAGGAAGCACCAACTCCCTGGTTTCTCTAACACCCACTAGAAGGAAGCACCAACTCCCTGGTTTCTCTAGCACCCACTAGAAGGATGTAACAAATCCCTAAGTGTTCCAGCACTAATTGGATGGAAGCACCAACTTCCAGTCACACAGACACCAACCTGTATAACAGAGAACAACAGTTCTCCCTTGCACCACCCTGCCACCGTGGATTATTTGGCTATAACCAGATGGAAGATACAACTCCCTATGTTCAAGAACCCACTTGAACCTTTGAGTACAACAGTCCTCCCTAGCACCCTGAAATATAAATATTTTCTACTGAAACTTGTTACAGTGATATAATGTTCATCAATGGCTTACCAGTCTCATCACTGTTCTGCTACACTGCTCTGCTCTCCTGTATCAATGTCTCTCTGTTTTCATCTTCTTGTGATTTTTAATCTTCTTCTCTTCTCTACAAGTGTACCTTAGCCTTCTTTTACTGTATCATCTATGCATCTTTGTTCTTTTCTTCTGCTATGCTTTATGCTCTGCGTATCTTTTTGATTCTCTGAATTATGCCTCTTCTGTGTATTTCGTCTCCTTCCCACAACATCCATTTCCCCATGTGTGATTCCTCTCTATAGCAACACCCATCTCTTATTTTTTCTGCATTCTTATAGTCTCTATGAACATTGTGCATCCCCTATGCACAATGCTTCTACATGCTCTTCATGTTGAGTGCTCTACCTGATCATCATTGCAACTCTTCATCTTCTCTGGCTGTTAAACCTATGTGTCCATCATCATTGGGTGTTATCCTGAGATTCCTTAGCATGTCTAGCAGTTGAGACTCTTTGTCTTCTCTGTCACAGTCGATATCATCCTCTCTGTTGTAGTTACAGGCTTCAACACTCTTCCATTTGTCAATCGCCTCCTGAAAAGTCTTCATTCAACTCGAAGATGCCTTGAGCCTCTTCATATTCTCTGGCGATCACCCTGAAGTCTCTTCCAGTCCTCTGGTAGAAACAATCAGTCGTTTCTATCAGTAACACTATGAACCTCCAAAAACTGCATCAGCAACTGAATCACCACTGATCAATTAACTGAGAAGATAAAAAGTAGTCCTTCGATCACATTCCTGAATAACTTGCATCGTTGGATCATAAATGAAGGGTCTCGTGCTTATTTTTCCATTTCGGAATTCGGTATTTCATCATTTCGACATTCTTGTGGTGAGGCATCTCATCTCTCCAAGTTGCGATCTCTTAAATGGAGATTAATTTCATGCTACCTCCTCCCTTGACCCTTTATCGATGTGACCACCGGTGGTGACCAAGCTCTTATCCATATAGCTCTTTCGCAATTTCGCATTTCGAAACTTCGGGACTCCTGTGATGAAGAGTCTCATCTCTTGACTCCTCCAACTTTCGGTATCCAAAACTCCGGTCGATGTGCCTATTTCAGGATTTTCAACGTTTCGCATTTTGACACTTCAGGACTCTTGTGATGAAGAGTGTTGACTCTTGACTCCTCCAACTCCCGGTATCTGAAACTCCGGTGGATGTGCCTATTTCGGTATTTTTCGGTGTTTCACATTTCGGCACTTCGGGACTCCTGTGATGAGATTCTTGACTCTTGACTCCTCCAACTCCCAGTATCCAAAACTCCAGTTGATGTGCCTGTTTTGGGATTTTTGTCTTTTCGCATTTCAGCACTTCGGGACCCCTGTGATGAAGTGTCTCGACTCTTGACTCCTCCAACTCCCGGTATTCGAAACTTCGGTTCATGTGCTTGTTTCAGGATTTTCATATTTTCAAATTTCATCACTTTGAGGCTCCTGTGATGAAGAGTCTCAACTCTTGACTCCTCCAACTCCTGGTATCCAAAACTCCGGTTGATGTGCTTGTTTCAGGATTTTCGGCATTTCGCATTTTGGCACTTTGGGACTCTTGTGATGAAGAGTCTCGACTCTTGACTCCTCCAACAACCGGTATCTGGAACTCTGAAATGGATTCTTTTTTTCTAATACCTGAAATGGAATTTTTCTTCTGATCTTTCCATGCGATCATGATTTTGTTGTTGGTCGTGATCTTTGCCATCAACGACAAGAATGCATACTCTGCACTCTACGTGCACCTCTACACTATCTCTTCTGGTTTTCATGAGCTTGCTCTGCTGTTGTACTTTCCATAAATGAAAAGCATACACTGCCTATAAAACATGCCAATAATATTCCCCTTTGGCATTGATGGAAACAAAGGCACTCGAACGTGTTCTTTTCTCCCCCTTTGACATCAATGTCAAAGAAAACATGCTCCCCATGAGATGTTGCAGTGTTTTTCAGAGGTATCAAATATTCAATCAATATAACCTCCCCCTAATAGGATGGACTCTCTTAGGTGTGAGACGGGATGACACCTAGCTTCTGTCGGAGATGTTCAAAAGGTATCTTGGCTAGGGGTTTAGTAAATATGTCTGCAATTTGTTTTGTGGTTGGAATGTAATGGACCTGAACAATCCGATTGGTGACCTGCTCTCTCAGAAAATGGTATTTTATGGGAATATGCTTGGTATTGGAGTGGAATATAGGATTCTTGGACACACTGATGGAACTAGTGTTATCACAATGAATTGGGATCGTTGCAGCATATTTTACCTGCAAGTCTGCAAGTCTCTGAATCATCCATAATACCTGAGTGAAATAGGTAGCAACAACAGTGTACTCTGCCTCTGTAGTTGATAAAGAATTGAAACCTTTCTTTTTACTCAACCATGCTACTAGAGAATCTCCTAAGAATAATGCACCTCCACTCGTGGTTTTCCTTTCATCCATGCAGTTAGCCCAATCAACATCTGAGTAGACCGATAATTCAAAATTCTGATTCTTAGGATACCATAGGCCATAGTTCATTGTTTCTTTCAAATATTTGAATATCCTTTTGACAGCTAGCAAATGACTTTGTTTAGGTGCATATTGATATCTTCCTACCATTCCAACAACATGCATTATGTCTAGGCGAGATGTTGTGATGTACAACAGGCTTCATATCATTGACCTATATGAACTTTGATCAACATTAGGTGAGTCATCATCCTTGCTTAATTTGCATCTAGTAACCATAGGTGTGCCCACATGCTTAGAATATTCCATTTGAAACCTTTTCAACATTTCTCTTAGATATTTTTCTTGAGAAATGAACATCCCTTCAGACCTATGAGTAATTTGTAGCCCAAGAAAAAATGACAGTTCACCTATCATAGACATTTAAAACTCAGACTCCATGGCAGAAGCAAACCATTGTACCAATGAATCCTTATTACATCCGAAGATGATGTCATCTACATAGACCAACATGATGAGAACATCATTATCCTCTATTTTGATATATAGATTGTTGTCAATTGTTCCTCTCTTGAACCCTTTGTCTTTGAGATACGTATCCAGTCTGTGATACCAGGCACGAGGGGATTTTTTTAACCCATATAAATATTTCTTCAGCTTGCATACTAAGTCAAGGTTATCAGACAGTTAGAAACCCTCTGGTTGTTCCATATAGACTTCTTCATTTAAATATCCATTTAGAAAAGCTAACTTGACATCCATTTCATAGACTTTAAATCTTTTATGACAAGCATATGCAAGAAATATTCCGATAGCTTCTAATCTTGCTACGAGCGCAAATGTTTCATCAAAATCCATTCCTTCTATTTGAGCATAGCCTTTACAGACCAATCTTGTTTTGTTCTTAACAACTTGTCCCTGCTCATTCAACTTATTCTTAAAGATCCATTTGGAACCAATGATATTTTTACCTTTAGGTCTATGAACCATCTCCCACGTATTGTTTTTCTCAATCTGATCAAGTTTATCATTCATTGCTTTAACCCAATAGCCATCTTTGCTAGCTTCATTAAAATTCTTGGGCTCCAGCATGGATATGAAAGCTATATGTGATTGTTTGGTGTTTTTTATTATCTCTCTCCTAGTTTGTACACCTTTGTCTTTTTCACCAATTATCTGACTTGCAGGATGATTCTTTTGAGTGATTCTGGAGGAGAGATTTGAAGTTGTCTGTTGATTTGACTCTGTCTAAGTATCTGTGTCTTCATCTAATTCAGAGTCTTCATTTTCTAATTCTTGGACCTGTTCCTCTTCAGGTTCAGTTGTGTCCTTTGTACAAGACTCATTATTGTACACCTTTCTTGCTGGGATTCCTTCATCAAATTTTACGTCAATACAATCAACCATTTTATGCAGCCTCTTATTATAGCATATGTATCCTTTAATGTTTGTAGCATACCCTAAGAAGATACCTTCATCATCCATGTCATCATATTTTCCAAGGTTCTCATCATTATTCTTTATGTAACATTTACTCCCAAAGACTTTGAAGTGTTTGATTGAAGCAAGTCTCCCATACCATAGTTCATAAGGTGTCTTGTCACTTTGTGGTCTGAGGTGCGCTTTGTTAAGAACATGAACTGCTGTGTGTATTTCTTCTATCCAGTAGGTTTGACCAATGTTCTTCTCATTCATCATTGACCTGGCCATTTGCTGCACTGTTCTGTTTTTCCTCTCAACTACTCCATTTTGTTATGGAGTTCTTGGGATTGTGTATTCTCTCTTGATCCCATGCTTATCACATAATTCTTTGAAATCACTTGACATAAATTCTCCTCCTCTGTCTAATCTTACTGCCCTTAACCTCTTGCCTATTTGGTTCTCAGTTAAAGCCTTAAATCTTTTAAACTTCTCAAATGCTTCATCTTTTTCCTTGAGAAAGGCAACCCAAGTAATTATGGAGTAATCATCAATAATCAGCATGAAGTAGTTTTCTTTTCTTGTGCCTTCCTATCTTGATGGTCCACATAAATCCATATGAACTAGTTGGAGTGGTTTCTCTGTTGAAGTAGAGCTCTTGGACTTATATTGTGTCTTGGTTAGCTTTCCTACTTGGCAGGGTTTACACATAGAATCTTGGGGCTTTGATATTCTCAGAAGATCTTTTACTACCTCAAGATTTTTGAGCTTGATTAAATGGTCAAAGTTTAGATGTCCAAGTCTCCAATTCCATAACTAGCTTTCATCATGTTTTCTTAGATGACACTCTTCTCTATCTTCTTTCAGCACATACACATTATTTTTTGTCCTTATGCCTTTGGCCACCACTTGTCCTGAGTTTACAGACTTTATCTTGTAGTCCTTGGACATGAACACCACTTCACATCCTCTGTCACACATTTGACTTACACTGAGCAGATTATGTTTCAGCCCATATACAAGTAGAACATCTTGGGCTTTTCCTTTTCCATTACTTAAACTCACCATCCCTTTACCCTTTATTTTACCTAGAGCATCATTTCCAAATGTTACGTTTACTGATTTGCTTTCACTTAGAGATAGAATCTTACCTTTGTCTCCCATCATATGTTTGGAACATCCACTGTCTATATACCAAGGGTTCGTTTTTCTTTGAGCTAACAACACAATCCACACTTGTCACTTTCTTTCTTCTTCCAAACCTTGACATTTTTAGCAGGGGAATTCAAATCTGGTTCACAGTTCCTTAAGCGTTAGTTAATAGATTTATGTCCATAGTTATGACAGATGTAACATTCTTGTTCGTCAAATAAAGGATCATAATGATTGTTATGCTTAACCTGTGTCCTTTTCCCATCCATCAAATGATTTGCAGTCTATGGTGGTTTGTTACTTGGCTGTATCATTCTTTGTTGTGGCAGATATCTATACCTTGAATGTAATGATTGCTCATAATTTAATTTTAAATAACAATTCACAGCTTTATGAACAAAGTTAGAACAAAAGAAACAATATCCATAGAAAAAACGTTGGTACCTGGAAAATTTTTGTCTTCTTTGAGGAGGTCGATTTATTTCATGCCGATAATTTCTCCGATCTACAGATTCGGTTCTGGTACTTTTTCTTTCATTCCTTTTTGGTATATGATTTTCTTTCTTTCTTTCTACAGACTGACTGTTGTCAATGTTTGAGGATTTGAAAAACCTAATGGGTTATTTGTTTCTTGGCTGACCACTACTTGATCCCTCTTCATAACCCAAACAAGTTTTCAGCTTTGGATTCCTTTGCTGATTCAGAATGGTGGCTAATCCTTCTGAGGCTTTGATACTTGACAGATTCTAATGATACAAGGCTTGAAACCTCTCCAACTCTTTCCTAGTTTTCACTACTTCTTCTTCCAAAGCTTTACATATTGCCTTCTTTTATGATAACTATTGTTTCAGAATGTCCTCGATTTTCTTTGCCTCTTCTAATTCCACTTTTATAAGGGCACAGTCTTCATCAGGTTTTTTACTGTCTTTCTCGAACTGTATCAGCAATTGTTTTTTCTTTCTGTTCTTAATTTTGAGTCTGTCAATCTCTTCCAGTGCACTGATAAGTTCTCCTTCCATATCAACCACAGCTTATTCATCATTATCATCACTGCCTGTGCTTTTATTATCATAATTCTCTTTGGCCATAAGTATGAATTCATTTAGTTTATCTTCAATAGAGGATTCATTGTCTTCATCATCTGAAGGATCATCATCATTGTTTACAAACATACTTTTCTTCTTAAAATTATTCTCTTTAAAGAAATGTATGTGTTTGTGCTTCTCCTCATCATCACATGTCTGATCCTTTCTTTTGTGAGGACATTTATTTGCAAAGTGACCTATCTTACCACATTTGAAACATTTAAAAGGCAGTTTACCTTTGTATTTGCATGATCCCATCTTCAGTCTCTTCACAAATTTTTCTTCAATTTCATCAAGCTCAAAATCCTCATTCTTGTTTGCCTTAAATAATGCTTCTCTGGAGGTGGGTTTATCTTTAACTATTCTCATTTCATATGAAGTCAATGTTCCTAGAAGTTGATCAAAATCCAATGTTTTTAGATCGTTAAGTTCTTCTATAGCAGAGACCTTCGGGTTGAACCCATCTGGTAGAGATCTCAAAATTTTCTGAACTAAAAAAAGTTCCTCAATTTTTTCACCAAGTGCTTTCATTGAATTTACCAGTTCTTCAACTCTTAGAAAGTATTTTCCAACAATTTCATCTTATTTCATCTTTAGTTGTTCAAACTGTACTCTCTAGGTTTGAATCTTGGCATCATTTACCTTCTCATTACCTTCATAACAGCTAATGAGTTTGTACCAGATTTCTTTGGCAGTTCCTAGGTGCATAACTTTTATGAATTCTGCTTCTGCAAGCCCACTTAGGATAGAATTCATAGCCTTAGGGTTGAAGCCAAATTCTATCTTGTCATCCTTATTAGCTAGTACAACTGGCTTTACATAACCAGTATCTACCACATCTCAGACATCTGCACCTAAAGCCATTATGTAGGTTCTCATTCTAACTTTCGAGAAGGTAAAGTTTGTTCCATTGAACAGAGGGGCCTTATTGGTTGAATTTCCTTCATGGCTTGACATGTTTAAGCTCTAGGATCTACCCTTAGATAAAAGGGGTTGGCTCTGATACCAATTGTTGGACAACTAAGAGGGCGGGGGGGGGTGAATCAGTTGTTACCGAGCTTAAACAATTATACTTATTTTAAACTCTTTGCAAAGCACTAAATGAAAATCACAATAATGCAAGGAAGTAAGCAATAGAACATTAAACATCATTCACACATATGAAATATACAGAGACAAATATTTCCTGAGAAAACCCATAAAGGGTAAAAACCTCTTCTTCTTTATATGATAAGTAATCTTTACATTCTATACATTATCATACTTATGAGAACCAACTCATAGTGAGGCTACAACCTCTATTTTGAAAGCTGCAACTTTCTAAGAGCACCAAATATATGTTTTCTCTAGCACCTACTAGAAGGAAGTACCAACTCCCTGGTTTCTCTAGCACCCACTAGAAGGAAGCACCAACTCCCTAGTTTCTCTAACACCCACTAGAAGGAAGCACCAACTCCTTGGTTTCTCTAGCACCCACTAGAAGGAAGTAACAACTACCTAAGTGTTCCAGCACCAACTAGATGGAAGCACCAACTTCCAGTCACACAGGCACCAACTTGTATAACAAAGAACAACAGTTCTCCCTTGCACCACCCTACCACCCTGGTTTCTCTGGCTGCAACCAGATGGAAGCTACAACTCCCTGTGTTCAAGCACCCACTCGAACCTCTGAGGAAAACAGTCCTCCCTAGCACCTCCCTACCACCCTGAAATATAAATCTTTGCTACTGAAACTTGTTACCGTGATATAATGTTCATCAATGGCTTACCAGTCTCATCACTGTTCTGCTACACTGCTTTGCTCTCCTGTATCAGTGTCTCTCTGCCTGCATCTTCTTGCACTTTCTGATCTTATACTCTTCTCTACAAGTGCACCTCAACCTTCATTTACTGTCTCAGCTATGCATCCTTGTTCTTTTCTTCTCCTGCGCTTTATGCTCTGCGTCTTTTTTTTATTCTCTAAATTACGTCTCTTCTATGTATTTTATCTCCTGCGCACAACATACATTTCCCTGTGTGTGATTCCTCTCTACAACAGCACCCATCTCTTCTTTGTTCTGCATTCTTATAGTCTCTATGCACCTTGTGCATCCCCTATGTGCAATGCTTCTGCATTCTCTTCATGAAGAGTGCTCTACCTGATCATCATTGAAACTCTTCAGCTTCTCTGGCTGTTAAACCTATGTGTCCATCATCACTGGGTGTTATGCTAAGATTCCTTAGCCTGTCTAGCAGTCGAGACTCTTTTTCTTCTCTGTCACAGTCGAGCTCATCCTCTCTGTTGCAATTATAGGCTTCAACGCTCTTCCATCTGTCAATCGCCTCCTGAACAGTATTGATTCCACTAGCATATGCCTTAGGACTCTTCATCTTCTCTGGCAATCACCCTGAAGTATCTTCCAGTCCTCTGGTAGAAACAATCAGTCTTTTCTAGTAGTAATACCGTGAACCTCCAAAAGCCGCATCAACAACTGAATCGCCACTGCTTGATTATATGAAAAGAGCAACAATAGCCCTTCGATCATATTCCCTAATAACCTACACCATTGGATCATAAATGAAGGGTCTCGTGCTTATTTCACCATTTCACAATTTGACATTTCGGCATTCCTGTGGTGAGGCATCTCGTCTCTCCAAGTCATGATCTCTGAAATGGAGATTAGCTTCGTGATACCTCCTCCCTTGAGCCTTCATTGAAGTGACCACCGACGGTGACCAAGCACTTATCCATACAACGCTTTTGCAATTTCTCATTTCGGCACTTCGGGACTCCTGTGATGAAGAGTCTCCTCTCTTGACTCCTCCAACTCCTAGTATCTGAAACTCCGGTTGATGTGCCTATTTTGGTATTTTTGACGTTTCGCATTTCGGCACTTCGGGACTCCTGTGATGAAGAGTCTCGACTCTTGA
>ML776548.1:2291109-2318191 GCA_009831015.1 Picea engelmannii
ATATATATATATATATAAATTGACTCATAGAGACTTTCTTTTGTACACAAAAACTATTCCATAGAGAACGCAATATATTTTACCAAAAACTTAATCTACATAGAAGAACGATGCATATATGAAGGAAGTACTTTATAGATAATAAGAATTGAAAATATAGATATATATAAAGAAATTGGCTCACATAGACTTTCTTTTATACACAAAAACTTCCACATAGAAAGCAAGCTTTTTTAGACAGAGGATATAGTCCACGGAAAACATACTATTTTTTTTTTTTACATTTGCAAAGGAAAACTAATTTCCAGAGAGGACACAATGTATGAACAGAGAATATAATACACAAGGTACTTGTATTTTTATACCTAGAGTATTTTTTGCAGAAAACATGCATTCCTTGGACATAAGCTGATATTTTCAAGAAGGAATTTGCACAGAGAACCACCATAAAACAAACCTTAAATAATATAAGGACCCATATAAAACTTTCGAAGAAGGGTAATAGAGTACTTATTATGCTTGTGGAGATAATTCACAGAAACGAATGCAATAAAAGAGTCAAATTCCATAAGAGAGACAAATTCTAGCGCCATACGCAAAGTGTAAACAAATAAATGACCAAGTGAAATGAGACTCAAGGGATTAGTTATGAAGGAGTAATGGAACCTCAAACTTCTCAGTGATGGGAGGAGCATCGAGTATGCCACCCCACTCCTTTCCATGTGGGTTGTCTGAAGTGTTGAGCCCATAGTGGGTGGTTCAATATAGTGGTAGGAATAGAGGGTACTAGGTTGGTTAGTCTACCATTAATGGACTTTCCCTAGATTTAAATTCCAAGACCAAACACCGGTTGAGGTTCAAAACTAACCTGACTTCCACTTTTTTTTTTCCATTTCAAACTTATTTAATTGTTGAGTGGACAGGTAACCCTTTGTCAGATTGATAATAACTTGACCTGGTATAAATTCATACAGAGTCTATATTACATATCATATGTACTCTCACCTATAATATGGAACATTCTTAGTAGATGGAAAATTGTACTCTAGTGCATGGACTATGGACTAGAATGGTTATAACAATATAGTCATAGCTCTTACTTTAAGTCTCTACTTTGTAACATAGATTTTTATGCATAACATAGGTTATAATAGTAGGATGGGGATATTGTAATGAAATTAATGGATATGGTTAGAATGAGTTCGATGAAACCCCAACTTGTTTTTCTTTCAAAATTTATATTGAACCTGAATATTCTTAGCACCCTGATAACGATAATTAGAGTTAGAACTTTAATGTAGTAGCAAGGAGAATAGATTTTGATTAAATCGCATGAGATGACTATGGTTTGTTTTCATGAATAGTAGTAGTAAGTTTTTTTTGGGCGCAAAACCTCATATAATATGTTAATCTAGTAGAGAAAAACTTTATGTGAATAAACTGTATTGTAAATTTATAAGGATTATTTTTGTATGTCACAACATGAAGGGAATGCAAATCAAGAGCTTCCTAGAGACCCAGAGAATAACATTTAAGGAATTTCAGCCACCCAGGTTTTGGAAACAATGAAAAACCTTATCGGGGAATTACAAGTGTTTAAATAAGATAACAAGAAATTGAAGAAAGCACAGAAAGACCAACAAGAAATAAATGAAATTCTACTACGCAATATAGTAATGAAGAAGAGTCCAAAATACAATGAAAAAGAGGAATATGTCAGTAAAACATCCTCTAAGAAATATGGTCACGAAACAAAAAAAGAGGACAGTTCTGCTGAAGAAATAGAAATAACATAAAAAAAAGCATCTACATGAAGGAAAATAAAACAAGTCGATCACCAGGAAGGTGAATTCAAGAAAATAAAACCTTCCACTTTTGATGGAGAATCAAATATTGGAGAGGAGGATGAAGCATGGTTAGTAGATATAAATAAATACTTCTAGATTTATAACTACTCTGGTAATATGAAACTCAGAATGACCATTTATAACTTAAAAGGAAAAGCTAGTATCTAGTGGCAAGACCTGAAATTAGTCAAGGAATTGAAAGAAAAATGAATGGAATGGTCATATTTTAAAAAGTATTTCAAGAAGAAGTACTTATTAGAAAGTTATTATGAAATAAAAACTAAGGAATTCTATGAACTGTGACTAGAACAAATGGCCATGGACAATCCGATAAATAAATTTCTAGATCTATTGAGGTTTGTACCATATATCAAAGAAGACAACATAAAGATACAAAGGTTCTTGAGTTGTATACCACAGTCGTGAAAGGATAGAATTTAATTTGAAAATCCAAATTCTTTTAATGAAGTGTTTAGAAAGGCTCGGATGTTCTATGATCAGTACAAATAGAGATCTGAAATTCCCAAGGAATGGAAAGACAAGAAACAAGACAAGTTGAATCAATGTAAGAAAGGATTCCAGCCAACCCCTTTCTATAATATGGCTAAAGGATTCCAAAGGAAATATTACCATTCAAATACACAGAATTCCCAAGGGGGAAATAGAATAGCTAACCTGGGAGTCATGAAGGTTTGGGATAGTCCCAGAGAACCATTGAAATGTTGGGAATGTGGAGAACCTCACTTCAAGAGAAATTTTCCACGCTTAAATCCCATAGCAAGAAATTCATCCCACAAACTCCAAGAGGCTTCAATGTTCTAAGATGTTGGTAGAAGAATTCATAAAAGCAATGCAGGTCTGGATGGAAGACACGCATATCATCAATCCACTATTATGGAAGTTGAAGGTAAAATTTATTCCCATGATGTCTTTATACTAATTGACCCAGGATCTAGTCCGAGTTATACTACTCTCGCTTTAGTTGAATTGAACAAGATAAAAAGAGTAAAGCATGCTAAGTCCTAGTTAGTGCAGTTAGCAACATGGACCAAAATAAAGGTAACAAATTTTATTTCTGATTATGAACTAAGTATATGGTCAAAGTACAAAGTTAAATCTGAACATATTACCTTTGGGATCTTATGATATAATCATTGGAATGGACTTCCTAGAGAAACATAAAGTGATATTAAACTGTGACGAAAAGTTGTCTGTGTATAGAGATGAAAATAACATAGCTAAAACACTACAAAGAATCAGAAAACCGGTTTCTGTAATGAAAATATCAGCGATGGAATTTAAGAAATGCATGAACAAAGGTTGCCAAATTTATGTTGTACAAGTAACTAACCTCCTAAGTGAAGAAAGTAAACCGAGCTTAGAAGACTTTATAGTCCTAAGTGGGTTCAAATATGTATTTATAGATGATATACTGAAACTATCTCCAAGGAGAGAGATAGATTTCTCTATCGATCTACTACCTGGATCTACCCCGATATCTAAGGCACCTTATGGAATGAACCTACCCAAATTAACAGAACTAAAAATTCAGCTACAAGAACTTCTGGATAAGGAATATATCATACCAAGTGTCTCGCCTTGGGGAGCACCAGTTTTATTCATTAAGAAGAAAGATGGGACTTTGAGACTATGTATTGACTATCGACAACTGAATAAAATGACAATTAAGAATAAGTATCCCTTACCTAGAATTAATGACCTCTTTGACCAAGTTGGAGGAGTAAAGATATTTTCTAAACTAGATTTAAGGTCTCATTATCACTAAGTCAGAATAAAGGATGAAGATGTAAATAAAACAACTTTTAGAACACGTTATGGATACTATGAGTTTGACGTAATCCCATTCATGCTTACTAATGCACCAACAACCATTATGTGCTTGATGAATATTATATTGATCCAGTATATGGATAAATTTGTGTTTATTTTTATCGATGATTTTCTAACTTACTCAAAAACAGAAGAACAACATGAAGAACATATGAAAATAATATTTCATACTTTAAGGGAACATAAGTTGTATGCTAAGTTTGATAAGTGCGACTTCTACCAAAGGAAGATATAGTACTTAGGACATGTAATATCCGAAGATGGTATTGTTGTTGATCTAGAAAAGATAAAAGCCATAATGGAATGGATTATCCCTAAGGATGTAGTAGACATTAGATCATTTATGGGACTTATCGGTTATTACTGAAGATTTATCAAAGGATTTTCCAAGATCTCATATCCAATTACCTCACTACAAAAAAAGGGCATAAAATTTACTTGGTCACAAAAGTGTCAGGGCAACTTTGATAAACTAAAAATACTGTTAACTACAACAGCCATCCTAAAGGTAGCATATCCCAATAAATATTTTATAGTTTGTGTGGATGTAAGGAAAGAGGGATTATGAGGAGTATTGACACAAGACAGACACATAATATGTTATGAATCTCATAAACTGAAGGAACATGAAAAAAATTATGTGACTCGCGATTTGGAATTAGTAGTCGTAATTCATGCATTAAAAATGTGGCGACATTATTTAATGGGAATAAAGTTTATGTTATTAACCGACAACAGTGGTGTAAATTATTTGTTCAGTCAACTAGATCTCAACGCAAGTCAAGCAAGATGGTTGGCCTTTTTAAGAGAATTTGATTTTGATGTACGACACATCAAAGGTAAGGAAAACAAAGTTGCAGATGCACTAAGTCGGAGGACAAACAAACTTTATGAAATAAGTATCAGCAAAGAAGAAAATGATATCAAACAAAGAATAAAATCTGCAAGAAGTATTGATGAAAATTACGTTAAAGCAACAATAGAATTGCAAGGAAATGCTGAAAAACTAAACATAACAAATATGTGTTTATATAAAAATTGATTGTTAAGGTTCAAAAACCGGTTGTATGTACCTAATATTTTTTATTTAAAGACAACAATTGTTGATGAAATGCACAAACATTCGTATTCTGGTCATCGAGGATACCAAAAAATAATAAAATCCTTAAGAAAATTGTTTTATTGGACTAACATGAAGAATGAAACAGCTAAATATTTGTCTAAATGCTTAGATTGTCAACAGGTAAAGGCTGAAAATCAACACCCAGTAGGTTTGTTATAACCTCTTCCTATGCCAAAATGGAAATGGGAGATTATCTTGATGGATGTCATCACAGGTTTTCCTAAGACTCAAAGAAAAAATGACTCGATTATGGTAGTAATTGATAAACTAAGCAAATCTGCACATTTTATACCTACGAAATGTACTTATAAACTGATTAATATCGCTAATTTTCTTATGAAATAACTATTTAGATTGCATGGAATTCCTAAAATGGTGATTTCTGATAGAGATCTCAAATTTACATCAAATTTCTGGAAGGAATTGTTTGCAGGATTGGATAGTAACATAAATTTCAACACAATCTACCATCCACAAATGGATGGGAAAATAGAATGAACAAACCAGATTATCGAAGACATGTTGCGAATGTACGTAAGGAGGAAACCAACTAAGTGGGAGGAGTACCTCCACTTAGTTGAATTTTCTTACAACAACGATTATCAGACATCAGCTAATATGAGTCTCTTCGAAGCATTATATAGGAGGAGATGCACAACCTCGATTAGCTGGGACAATCCAGTTGACAGGATGATGGTAGGACCAAAAATGCACCAGCAATTGGAGAGAATGGTAAAAAGAGTACAACATAACTTAAAATAGGCCCAAGATCAGCATAAAATGTAACATTCCACTCTTGCATGCACTGAGAAAACTTATCCTTGAGGACAATTGCTTCCAAGTGATCCATATTTTTATACTATCGGTCAATCGATTATGATTATGAGACATTATGGATTGACGATATGTTATTTTGTTGTATTCAAATAGACAGGTGTTATTGAGTAGGTTCTCTTGAGTGTGTAGGACTTTGGACATTGAGGATGCGGAGGCATCGATGAAACCCCTTGGAATTTGGATTGAGTCAGGGAGAGGATTGTTGGGTTTGAAGGTTACTGATGTGACACATGTACATATGATTAGATGTTATGGTGATTGATTATTGTTTCTGACATGATTCACTGATGGATGTAGGATGACGATAGATTTTTTACCAGACTCACATGTGGAGTAGGGAGGTCATGCATGACAACCAGAGACTTTGAGGGAGAGGTGTGGGAGCATCCCTGCTACAACCTACTAACACTCATGTCGTGGTTCGAACTGTAGGTTAACGACTACCTAGTTCGAGAAGACCCACAATGTCATGAGGGTATATTGCGACAGTCGCTCACGATGATTCTAAGGGGTGAGCAATAATGAAGGGGCCTTATTTCTTAGAGGCCCTTAATTTTCCACAAGATCACCTAGCGAAGTATTGACTCTAGGGGTTTTTTATGTCTACCATGTTATTCAAGAGGCGAGTGGCACCATTGGAGAACGTAGTGTGTCCTGAAGGGCACATCGTGCAAGGAAAACAGAAAGAGGCGAGTGACACCCTTGGAGCAGCTAGTGCACCCTAAAGGGAACACAATGTTTTAACTGGAAGGTGAATAAACCTAGACAACCTTAAAATGAATGATGTGATGAGTAATATTTTTAAAAAAATTCCCTAATAAAAATTTATCCCAGCCTAGTGAAATTAAAATCTAGGTCTAAGTAACACATGTGGTCAAAAATAATAATCATAATTAAACATGTAACAAAAAATAGGTAAGAAATTCAATTAATTTATTAAAATCAAATTATAATGGGGGATTAAAATTTTAAAACGGAAATGATTGTTTTATCTACACATGCTAATTAAATTTTTAATTAAAAGGAAAAAGGGGTAAAAGGTTGTTTTTCTACACTTGCTAAATTGAGTTTTAGCTAAAAAGGGAAAAGAGGGAAACTTAAAATAAATAGGAAACTAAAGGAAAAAGGGGAAACATAAAGAAAAATTTGAATGTCTAACTTAGTAAGGAATCTTGCCTTGGGAACTTGCTATTTTTCAACTCTACTAAGAATTTAGTAAGGCGTAAGTCATTTAAGATTTGTAAGGGAATATTGGGACATCAAGGAGCATTTTTAGGAATGCTTTTAAGTGGGTGAGGGAAATAGGAATAATTAAATAATTAATGAAATTAATTTTTTGGGGCAACAAGGGGGATGGGTGGTATTTGTACGGGGGAGGTTTTTTCCGATAAAATTAATGAAAAAGAAATTAAATGAGAATTTGGGAAAGAAATCACTTAAAAACTCTATAAAAAGGATGGAGGAGGAGGAGTATGGATCTAATCTTTATGCATAACATTAAGCTGCAGAATTTTTGTCTTCAATGAACTTATCTTGTGGGAGTTGGGATACCCATCTCGGGTAACGAGTGATAGCTCTACCTTACAAGGCAAGTTGGGTGCTATATGTTCTCTGGTATAGTGTGTGTGGCCCCTTTGCAGCATGGGGAGCTTAGGGGGAAGAAGAGTACCCCTAGCGTTGGCTGGGAGGTACCGGTGAAGTCACATCGATCGGCAAGAAGAAGCTGGATGGAGTGTGCATGTGATAGAAACTACAAAGCATTCGTGTTGGCTAAGGTATGTTGGTTTAAATTGTTACTTGCAATGAAATTAAATTTACAAATGTTATATCTCTGTGCTCAGTTTAAGATTTCATTGCCATGCATTGTCTTGCACCTTCTTTCTTACGGTATTGTAATCCCCTTGCTTGTTGTTTTCTGAATGGATTTCCTTTGGAGAACCCAAATTCTAATTTCATTGACTTATCTGTGTGGGTTTTATTGATTATTATGAAAATATTGTGCTTTGTCTTTAGCCCTTATCCCTAGGTCATCATTCCATGCCTGAGCAGTGGGCCAAGAGATGATTTGACGGTCGTCACTTCGGTGTTTAAAGACCTATAGATTCTAATGCCTTGATTTTCTTTGCATGGACGATGAGTGAAGGATAATTTTTTTCCCAATTGTCTATCTGTTACTTACCTCTGTGTTTGATTGATTGATGGCTGAATGATTTGTCTTTGCACCTTCTTGTGATTGAGTATCTCTACATATTGTTATTTATTTCTCTCTCTGAACAACTTAATACTTTCTGCATTTTGAATATCACCTTTGTGTTTGGTTATTTCTTCTCCCAGTGAATGCCCTATAAATCTCAGCGTTTTTGAGGATCACGTCAATGTTTTTACTATGTGAATGGTGGCATTTTTATAGTGTAATGGTGGCGTATTTACTATGTAATGGTTGTGAATAATTACCTTCATTAGACTTCGATTTTACCATTATTAGTATGCAAATTTAATATATTTGGACAGTGATACCATTCTTTTAATTGGTCATCTATGTCATGTGTATATAGATAGCACCTTGATGTGTTTGCATTTGAGATGTGTAAATGGATAATGATTGGTTATGTATTGAATGTGTTTTTATTATGACAACGTTGACTAGACTGGCTTCATTTTACTGATGCTTAACCCTTTTATTGCATCCATATTGAAAATGGTTTTAAGGATTAATAATATTTAAATGTGCCCATCTTTTATTTCATGTGTACTGGAGATTTAAACCCTTACTTTCATTTTTAAATAGCCACGAATTACCAGCCAATTTTCAATTTTGACAGACCTGCATTTTAACCTTTGTTGACAACGATTTGATTATTTATTGAGGACTACATTTATATGGAACATGTGACTACATTTTTAACCTTTGTTGATAGAAAATTGAATGATAATGGTATGTGTAATTGTTGCGTATAGATGGTTGAGCGTGCCTATGAATTAAATATATTTGACAACAATTTTAAGTACATTTGTAGACATCGGCCCATTTTCTTAGAATTTTAAATGCACCTTAAAAATGCATTTTACATAGCGATACGCTGGGAAAAGATCCATATATTGAGACTTCAATTTCACCTTTACCATTTTTACACAACACTTAGTTATGGTTTATTGATTTTAGTTATGAGTTTATATATGTTGGAACACAATGAAATATTTATTTAGACAACGAATATGTGTTATTATTTGTCATTTCCTTATATTGTTAATTAGTTATTTATGTGGAATCAATTATTACACAACGATTTTTACCATGACCAATTATTACACAGTGATTAAATGAAATGTATTTAATTTCGTAGATTTTACATAATGAATATTACACAACATTTATTACCAAATATTATTACTATAAATGAATCATTACAAAAATATTATGAAATAGATACTGTAATATCCCCAAGGATGAGCCATGTTGTAATCATGTTTATGAATTGTAAATCATGTTTTGTACGTTGGTGAGCCAATTATTGATAATTTGGTGGGCTTATGTGTTTATTAGGTTAGAGAGCCTAAGTGTTAAAGGCCAAGAGCTTGTTTTTGTATATGTAATATGTAGAACATTAATAAAGATTAAACATCATTGCGTGCAGACCGACCACAAAGAAAGAGTGATGGGGGAATAAGCTTCCACAAGGTGGGTAAGGGAAAGTGGGATAAAAGGCTAGAAAGAGGAGATAAGATTAGGGGCTTAAGTCCTTGAGAATAATATTTTATTATCAAAGTTGTGTGACAAACATGTTTTTATCCTATGTCCTAGGAGAGGTAATGCATGCATCTCCAACTTGTGCAAAATGGAATGCATACTTGATGGAGGGCATGTAGCTTCATGGGCAACATGTGGCTGCCTAGGAACATGCAATTTAACCCAAGAATTGATCTGTGATGGGGGTTTGTCCTCCATTTTGTTGTCGGCTGTCTGAAACTGGAAATTTTGTCTAGTCTCTATGTTTGGCCTCCATCACTGAACTCTACTTAATTTTCTTTTCATGCACCCTGGAAACATAAATCAGGAAGTTGATCGGTGTATTTCCATGAATCCTACAACCTCTGTATGGGACCTTTTCAATACTCATTCACACAGCTCTGAAAACCGGAGCCTGTGATTTTTTCCTGGGAAGCTGATGCAACCTCTGTCTAAACCGTTGAGTCTGTGTTCGACCTCTGCGTTGATTACTAGTCACGCATCTTGAAAACAATGTTACCTGAACCGTGTTGTTTCTTAGTGGCATGTTGCCATTTTTTGGACGTCCACACCCAATTTTTCTGTTGCTTCTATAACCCGTGAGTTAATCGAAATATGATGTTGTTGTTGTTATCCTGAACTTGTGGGAATTGAGTTGAAAACTTGTTGAAGAACCTGGTTGTCAGGACCGTGTTAGAAGAGGCAGGTTGTCAGGCCTATGAGCATATCTCTCTAGGTGAGAGAGTTTGTTGGGAAGTGGTTTTCTCCCAGAGAGAGTCCTGCACCAGCTACAGAGCTCTGAGAATTCCTGATCTGGCCTGTTTTCGAGACCCAGATAGGGGATTGAATCACAGATGAACTTTTTTTGTGAAGGTGTATACTCTCGGGTGGAACAGGCATGTGGGGAATGAGATTCCATGAGTAGTGGGTGTAAGAAGGCTCCTAGAGAGAATTCTTCTAGTTTCTCTGTGCAATTTTCATGTAACCTCAGCCTAGTCTGTGCCCACGGTGGAGCTTGGTCCCAGCTCAGGGGTGACCCACTGCTGAGCGTGATGACCAACATGGTCTAAGGGTGGGAGGTTCTTGGAAGGTCTGCATGTAGTTGGTGGAGTTAATATAGTTTCAAAGATAAGTATCATTATGTGTTTAATTTCAATTAAAAGTCATGTTTATGATGCTTGCAATATTATCATGTATTCCGTTGCAATTATGAATTAATGTTAATTCCATTATTATTGTATGTTAGCAGTAATCTTGTGATTACTCTGTGTTGTTTAGTTAAATGTGTTAATTTTATTTAATGCATGTTATATATATATATATATATATATATATATATATATATATATATATAAGTATGATAATGTTTCCATGTAGTAGCTTTTCCCAGACATGGGGTTGATGGTCGAGGACGTTACAATATGGTATTAGAGCCATAGTTTCAATGTTAAGCATGGATGGGTTAGATAAGTGGTCTTTGGACCCAAGGTTTCGAGTGGAAATGGTGTTCGGATGGAACCAATTTCGAACCTTAGAATGTTTCTGAGTGCCAACGGGTTACTTGGTCATGTTACGAAGCTTAGGAGGAGTAGCGGTAGAATAAAACCGCAACTGGCATGGTATTTGACCATAGATAGAGAGAACTCTCAACACTTGGGGTGTTGGAGCCGTAGGATCTGTTTGGGAAAAAGGAGAGTCCTTTACAAAAATCAGATACGAAGAAGGTACACGAAGGTTATCTTGGAATCCTTTCAGATTTCAGAATTTGGGAGAAGTGGAATGCATTGAGGCATAAAATCCCAAAAGAGATCTACACCATAGATCATGGGAAAAGAGCCTAACCGTTAGAACCTATCGAATATTGAAATGGCATTTGGAGCATGATGAGTGTCACCCATATGAATGGGCCACGTATCATTCGTTAGTATGCCACCATGTGGCATCCTGTGTGAGTAGGGTTAGTGGGGCTTGAGGTTACATAATGTAGTTAAAGGTTGAAGGACCCACAATGGCATTGATCACGATACATCAAGATCAATGGCCAGAAGGCTTTGCGGGGACCCAAGTTGCACGGAAGATAATTATCCAAGGGGGTTCTGCAATCCAAACCATGGTTTCACTGATGGGTTACATGTCAGTGTCAGGAGAATTCCGAGATGAACGGTGGGTTACTCCAAACCACTATTGCATGCCCCCACAATTGGGAAAATGTTAAGTGATGTAACGTAATAACGTCACCGAAGGTGACGTGGAAGTGTTTAGAGACTGATGGTTCGGGGTGTGAAGATGTGGAATAATTCGAAGTCCCGAATTCCCAAAAGTCAGATGCCTGAGGCTCCACAGTGAGTGTCAACCGTTGGATGCTTGGTAGACATGGACCGTTTATCCACCCTAATGCATGAGTTTGGTAACTCGGAACTTAGAGAGACTATTTTGTTGTTCTTGGAAATCTTCTAAAGCCGAAGGCTGAAGGCCTGAGTATGCACTTATTGATCTAGTGCTTGGCCAGAACCCATGGTCGCGTGGGTTGGGGACTGAGAGAAAGGGGATAGTGCTTGAAAACTTAGTAGAGTAGAGATCCTAAAGAAGAAATTTACGACATTTCTTAATTGAACAAGAATCATAGAGAATGAAAACTGAATGTTTTCTTGAAACAAATTTGTTTAGGAATGATGTGGGATTTGTTAAGGAATAATGGCCAAGCAAATTCCAGTTATCTGCATATTGTGTTTGTAGAAGTTTAACAAGTTCCAGAACCAAATATTTTTTCCACTGAGTGTAAAGAAATGGAAGAGGCACAGACTGTTTCCAGTTCCGAGGATGAAGCAAAAGAAATGGATGTTCATTTGGGAGTTGAAGGGTTGAACTCCAATGGACATATATAATATTTAGATAAGGAAGGGCATATGATTAAAATCATTGAATGATTGCATAAAGATGCCCAAATTCACCTTGAAGATAGTAGAAAGCTCATGAAAGCTAAGGAATAATTGGGGGAATTCAACTTAAAGTTGATGAAGAGATTGGAAAGGATTAAAAATAAATTAGATAAGGAAAGTGACTCAATAGAAATAGGTAGTCGTAGGATCCTTGAGAAGAAAAGAAGATCAAGAAGTGTAAGCAGGAATCATCGTCACTCGCCAAAACACTCCAATAAGGAGGCATGTAGAAGTTCAAGCCTATCTCCTACCAGAAATCATAAGAGATCTGGAGTGGATGAACTGAAAGGCGAAATGAAAAATATTAAGCCTCCTACATTTGATGGAGACCAAAATAAGGAGGAAGATGCCAAAACATGGTTGCTTGGCATGAGGAAATATTTCCAACTGCGCAGTTATTCCTCTCATGTAGAAGGAGTAATTGCGATGTATCAATTGAAAGGAAACTAATCCATGTGGTGGGATCAACTTTTGCAGGTGTAGCACATTAGAGATAAAGATATCACTTGGAAATAATTCAAGAGGTATTCCAAGAAGAAATACTTGACTAAAAGATACTACGACAGAAAGATGAAAAATTTCTTTGAACTCAAGCTGGGCAGCATGATCATTGATGAATACAAGCAAAGATTTTTGGAATTGTTGAAGTATCTTCCGTTCATCAAAGATGTGACTTTAAGTATTCAAAGGTATCTAAGTGGATTTCCACCTTCCATTGGTGACAAGATTTAGTATGATGATGCTAATACTATGGAAGAAACGATAAGAAGAGAAAACTGCTTATATGAGAAGCAAAGAGAAAAAGATACATTCTGGAAGATTTGGGAAGACTAGAAGATATTCCAGATGGATCATAAGAAGAAGGGAAACAAACATCTCTTTTTCAGAAATATTCCTCAAGGGTAACCATCGTTTCGAGAGCCAATAATGGTTGAAGTAGGGAACAAAGGTCAAGGCAAACACCCATTCAGTGTTGGGGCTGTCAAGGGAACCACAAGTACAAATATTGTCCCCATAAAAATGGAAAAGTGAGATTTGTCCATAATGTTCAGCAAGATGAAATAGTGGAGGACATGGGCAGTATAATTCCAAGGATCTACACAACCTTGGACAATAAGCATGTTGAATATCAGTCGCACATGATTGAAGTAGAAGGTATGATCAACAACCATGACTTTACTATTTTAATTGATTCAGGGGCTAGCCATAGTTATATATATCCTAGAGTGGTGGAAAGCTTGCAATTGTCAAGAGGGAAACATGAAAAGTCTTGGTTAGTGAAACTAGCTACAAGAACCAAGAGAAAAGTCAATGAGTTGGTTAAGTATTTTCCTGTGGACATGAATGGACTGAGCACAAAGGCTGAATTGAAATTTTTTCCTTAAGGTTCTTATGACTGTCTAATTGGGATGGACTGGTTGGACCAAAACCATGCCATCTTGGACTATTGTAACAAGGAATTCACTCTCCTGGATGAGGAAGGAAATCAGAGAGCAATCCAAGGAATTCCTAGAGTTGTTGTTGTCAGAGAAATCTCAACAATGTAGTTGAAGAAGTGCTACAGAAAAGGCTGTCAATTATTTGCAACCCATGTGGATGAAGCGTCTAAGCATGATTTCTCAAAGATTTGAGATCATGCAATACTCAAGGAGTTTGAATATGTATTCCAGGAGGTACCCAGATTACCCCCGAAGAGAGATATTGATTTCTCTATAAACTTGATGCCTGGAGCAGCTCAAGTGTCAAAATATCCTTACAGAATGAGTATGCTAGAGCTGAAGGAGCTGCAATTGCATCTTGAAGAGCTTCTGAAGCAGTGGTACATATGCCCAAGTGTGTTACCTTGGGTAGCCCCGATCCTATTTGTGAAGAAGAAAGATAGGACGGTGAGATTGTGTATCGATTTCAGAAAATTGAACAAAGTAACTATAAAGAACAAGTATCCTTTGCCGAGGATTGATGACCTCTTCGATTAGTTGAAGGATGTGAAGATATTTTTGAAGATACACCTCAAGTCAGGATATCACCAAGTAAGGATAAAGGATGAAGACATCAACAAGACCGCCTTTAGAACAAGGTATGGTCGTTACGAGTTCACAGCGGTGTCGTTTGGACTTTCGAACACACCTGTTGTTTTCATGTGTTTAATGAATGGAGTATTCAAGGACTATCTAGACAAGTTTGTCATAATATTCCTAGATGATATTCTGGTGTATTCCAAGTCAGAGGAATATCATGAAAATCATATGAGGATGGTGATGCAGGTGCTAAGAGAGCACCAACTATATGCAAAGTTGATCAAGTGCTCATTTTATCAGGAGAAGATCCATTACTTGGGGCATATTATTTCAGAGGATGGGATAGTTGTATATCCTGAGAAAATTGAGGCCATCAGAGAATGGTCAGCGCCAAATAACGTGATGGAATTAAGATCCTTTATGGGTCTAGCTGGTTATTAAAGAAGGTTTATTGCAAGGTTCTTAAGGATATCTCAGCCTATCACTTCCTTGCAAAGGAAGGAGAATAATTTTCAGTGGACAAAAGATTGTGAGAGAAGCTTCCAGCAATTGAATCAACTGTTAACCAGTTCTCCAATACTATGGATTACAGATCTGAATGAAGACTTTATAGTGTGTATAGATGCATGAAAAGAAGGACTGGGAGGAGTCCTCAGTCATAATGGATTCGTAATTTGTTATGAATCCAGAAAATTGAAACAACACGAAAGGAAATATGCAACTCATGATTTGGAGTCGGAAGCCATAGTACATGCTCTAAACAAATGGAGGCATTACCTCATGGGAAGGAGGTTCAAACTAATAACAAACCATAATGGTCAAAAGTATTTGTTTGATCACACAACCTTGAATGCTAGGAAAACTAGGTGGTTGGATTTTCTTTGTGAATATGACTTTGATATTAAGCATATCAAAGGAAAAAAAATAAAGTGGTTGATGCACTCAGTAGGAGAGTACATGAATTACATTCTACAAACATTAGCATGTACCGAGATGAGATTAAAAGAAGAATTTTGGAGGCTGCAAATACATATTTGCAGTGCAAGGATTTGGTAGCAAAGCTATAACAAGGTAAGATACCACAGAAAGTAGAGAATTATAAATTGGAAATTGACAGAACACTTCTGTACAAGAACAAAATTTATGTACCTAATGTCTAGGATTTGAAACTTGTGATTTTGCATGAAATGCATAATGTTCCTTATTGTAACATCCCACTCTGGCGCACTGAGAAAACTTATTATTTGAGGACACTTGCTCACAAGTGATCTGGACTTTTATGATGTTAAACCATTTATGCTTGACTATGATGCGATTGATAGACGACGTGAAGTTTTACTATTTGATGTAGATAGGTGATATTGACTCAGTTTTATCGAGTGTGCAGGGTTTTGGACCTTGAGGATGCAGCAACGTTGGTAGAACCCCCTTGGACTCTGGATTGAGTCAGGGAGTGTGCTATTTGGGTTGATTTATTTACTGTGATATTTCATTTGATTCGATGATACGATGTTGACATTTCTGACATGATTGTTGATGATGCAGACTGATGACAGCTTGTCGACCAGACTCACATATGGAGTAAAGGGGCCACACATGATTTCCATAGAGGTTGAGGGAGATGGGTTGACAGGATCCCTTCCACCGCCTACTAGCACTCTCTTCGTGGCTCGAACTGTAGGTTAACGATTACCTAGTTCGAGAGGATCCACGATGCCATGAGGGCAGACTGCGACAGTCGCTCACGATGATTCTAAGGGGCGCGCAATAAGGAGGGGGCCTTATTCCTTAGAACCCTTAGTCTCCCACAAGTTCACCTGGCAGAGTGTTGACTCCAAGGGTTATAGATGTATACCAATCATTCCAGTTGGCGAGTGGCACCCTTGGAGCACGTGGTGCATCTTGAAGGGCACGTCGCACAAAAGAAACACAAGAAGCGAGTGGAACCCTTGGAGCACGTGGTGCATCCTGAATGACACATCGCATAAAGGAAATGAACAAGGCGAGTGACACCCTTGGAGCATGTGGTGCATCCTAAAGGGCGCGTCGCATTGATGTGGATGAAGGAAACAAACCTAATTATCCCTAAGATAGTAACGCCTTAATAAATTCTCAAACAACTTCCCTAACCCAGTGTTGCCCAGTTCAGAATCTAGTACTAAGTCTAAAACTTTTAGGGTAAAATTTTAGTCTAACCCTAAGAGCAGACCCTGGAATAAAAATAAAAAAAGAAACAAAAACCCACCTAAGTAATAGTTGGGTCTTCATAAGATTCTTGGGGCAATGACGAGGGTAAGATTTAAAGAAAATCTAATAGTTTTGAAACTTTGCAAAGAAGAAATTAATTCCTAACTGGTGGGAGAATGACATCACCTATGTAGTGTAACATAAAGAAGATACCAAAAAAAAAAAGAACTAAGACCATTATCCTCTCATTATCCATGTCTACATTATTAAACTATCCTCCGTCACCTTAATCTTTCAGTATCCATTTCCCATTTACATGTCCTTTTCACATTACTAAATCACCATCCATCCCCCTTAATTTCTCATTATTCCTCTTTTATGTTATACATCTACTTTTCCCATATACCTGTATGTCATCACTTTAATCTCTTATTAACCTATATATATATATATATATATATATATATATTAATGATAAATTAAAATGATGGATGATGATAAATTAAAATGATGAATAGCATGCTTGTAAATAGGAAAAATAAAGTAATATATATATATTATAAACAAATAGACGTGTATTCCATAATCTCTAATTTATAGAAAAAGAAAATAATTTATGGAGGAGGGTAGGGATAAGTGACACTTGTAAAAGAGAGAAATCTTTAGGATTTAAAAAAAAAACTTAAATTTATTATGATTTAGGGTTTGAAGGGGGATAAAAGAAGGGAGGAAGGGAGAAAGATGGGGAGGAGCTATGAGGTATTGTTATGCTGTCGAAATGGAAAACTGGACTGATTGCTTGTGAGGAGTTGGAGACTTTCTCAGCTGTGATAGAGTGGTAGCTCAACTTTGGAGGCAAGCTAGGAAGCTAGGTTACTGTCTGGATTGTGTGTGGCCCCTTTGTGGCTCGGGGGGCTGAGGGGGAATCAGAGTACCCCTAGCGTTTGGCTAGGAGGTACCGTTGTAGTCTCTACGGCCGGCAAGCGGGAGCGAAACAGAGCAGGAGCAACGCTAGCGCAAGGACGTCATCAAGCGGGCGATAAGGCAAGGTACGCTCCTCTATTTTATAGGGTAGAATGGTTATGGTATAAACTTATAGTTTCCTAGTTACTGTCATTTACTCTGCAATCCTTCTATGCCTAGGGTTTATCTCGGCATTGACTGTTTTTAAAAGGAAAATAAGGAAAATAAAAATAGAATTTGTGTTGGGGTTTGTATCAGCGTTGAGGCTAAAAATTTCTCTGCATTCTTATGGTTTAAACTCTGCGGGTTTACAGTGGAATATCTATGTGGATTTGAGTGAAATACCGACATTTATTTTTACAATTGAACTTGCTCTGCGTTTGGGTTCTTTTCTGAGCATTTTCCCTTTTTCTGGTGCGTTGGTTGACTGGGCAAAATATTTGTCTTATCTTCAGCGTCTATGCCGTAAAACTCTATTGTTGCCTGCGCTATTTCTTTTTGCGATGCTCTCATTGTATTTAGTAGATATTGATCAAGGAGACAAGTTTCGATTCACTAGACTGTTAATAAAACTGAATGCTTTTAATTTATAAAGATTTGGGACACGGTTTGATTTAATTTTGTCCATTGCAATTAAGGGATCGATACCTTCGATGGATTAACTTGCAGGTCCTTGGCCTGGGGATAGTCTTTTTGTTTTATTTCCCCATGTCACCTTCCCCGCTACACCCTTACCACCTTCTGTCATCCACAAAATCTTCTCTTCGCTTCTGTTGATACCTGCCGACGGTTATCATAGGGTCAATCCTTTGGAGGGTGAATGATTTTTATTTTTTGGGGGGGTTTGTCTTGAAATTTTATGTGGGAATGGTATTCTGCATTTCTTGCTCACTGTCAACTCTAACCCAATCGGTGATAGCATTTGCCCGTGCTTTAGCTCATCCTTGCTCCTTAACCCTTTGTAGTTTCATTCTTGGGCATGAACGTTTCAGGCGTTTACAGTGGATGCTTGTGTAAAATCGTGCTGGCCCTCAAATGAAGGGTTCTGGCATTGCGCTTAACCTGAGTGTAATCACCTTTAACCACAACCGCCTACTTCTTTCACCCATATGTTCGCTGCCCATACTGAAGTTGGTTACACCCGCGCGTTGCAGCCTGGACATAGGCTCGAAAATCCCCATGCGCATGACTGTTTGGACGGAAGTCCCTTACCCTGTGCATCGGCTGTGGGGGACATAATCTTAATTACCCTGTATTCATAATAAATGTGTATTAATGAGGTTCGTGAACACTATTTTTAAAAAACACAGTCATTTTCAGAAAAAACTATTGTTATTTTCAAGAAATGATGTTTATATTTTCAGAAAATGAGTTTCATATGATGTTTATATTTCCAGAAGATGATTTTTTTTTATTTCAGAAAATGATTTTTACATTTTTATAATTATAGACTCATAATTAGGGGTTGCTTGAACGATTTCTTTACTACAACTGTCTTGTTTTAGGGTTCATCTTTTCTTTCCATAAAATCCTGACATTGATTTATTCCCTGAACGTAAGTGGTCTTGGTACAACTGGCTGGAATTATTATTAGTGGAATAGTTCAGTTTTCCTTCCTAAAATCTCGTTACTTCTACATCCTAGCGAGTGCAATGAACTTCAATGTAATATGAAGAAATGTTATGCTAAGATTAGTGTAGTACCATTTTTATTTCATACTAATTCCCATGCTACTTTATTTTCATTTAATTTCCAGCTTACTTTAATTTCATGCTAATTCAACTGTAAATAATAATAGTAGATTGTTAATGTGCTTGTCATTTAATTTCCATGCTACTTTATTTCCATGATAACTTCAATATAAATGTATTTTAGAATGCAAAGGTGATGATATGGCCAGGTTATGGTAATATAAATGAATGTTGGATTATTTATGGTAAGTTAGGCCATTTTTATTTTATTGATAACAAACAAATAAGAATACGACGATAGTGTTAGTGACATGATATTAATATTACTATTAATTCAATTGCAAGGTTGTGATCTAAAATATGATGGCATGGTTATTATGGATGTTTTCTTTAATTATATTATAATCAATAATATTGTAATCATTAAGCATATTACCCTTGCAGCGAACTTTTAATTTTACCTTAAGATCTTACTAAAGCAACAAATTAGTGGCTAGTTGGATGAATTTAGAGGTAGAGGGCAAATTGAGAATTATTTTATGACAGCCGTAAAGGATGCAACCATTTACTTATGTAGTTAGTATTCAATAATAACAAGCTATTTAATTCAGTTAATGTTTGATTAAGGTTTTTACAAGCAATGGAAGTTGATATAATGGAATGGAATGGATTGAAATGATAGTGAATGTTAATGTAGGGTACTCAGATGTAATGGGAGGCCAATGTGAGGTAAGGTCATTATTAATACGATGTTGTGCAAGATATTATGTTAATACTAATATTCTAGGGGATGTACATGATCATGTGGTCATCATTATGGTATTGATATTGCATATTATTTGTATGTGTTATGTTTTAATTAATGATTGTTGATCAATTAGCGCGCCTAGAATAAAAAGAATTGTGCCTCGAGTTGGTTACTGTTAGATATTTTGCATATATCGGACACCTTGCGCGCTTGTAATTTCACCTGGATTGAAGAAATGTTTGAATGTTTAGATTTTTGGTTGTGCGCCATGCACAATGTTGGATTTGATTTTTAATTCTCGCCCACGATTGAAGGGTTATGTTACTGTATTGTTATGTAGGTTACCTTGGGTTGGTCTGATGATGGTCCTTAGATTAGTGGGATTGGTTGCCTGTGTTGGGAGGGATGTAGACACTCCCAGGTAGCCTTAGGAGGTATGTCTGCATGTGTGATTATTTCGTGTAAAGAATCCAGTGCCGTATCAAGAGTCTTGGGCCCTTTAAAGGTAGGGTTTCCACTCTTGTGACACACATGAGGGGATTACTAGTTTCTTCCTGAGCAGTCGGCCAGGAGCCTATCTGACCTTCTCGCTCCCCGGAGCAGAGAACTAAGATTAAATGCCCTGCTTTCCTGTGCAGAAATAGTAAGACCTACTACTATGGATTACTCCCTCTGTGTTCATGCTGTGCATAACCCAATATGTTGTTGAATGTTTGCGTAGTGCGCCTTATGTCCTTGGTCGTTATTGTTGCAGTACTTCTGTGGGCCGTATGTCCTTGGTCGTTATTGTTGCAGTAATTGTGTGCACCTTGTGTCTTGGGTCGTTCAATGCTTGCAACTACTTGTTGTGCACCCTTGTCTTCTTGTGGAAATCTTCGTGGTTGCGTCTTGTTGGTTATCGGGTGGTGACGTAGAGTCAAGTGTGTTTGTCCCCTTTTTCAAGCGCGCACACACGTCACGTCTAAATCAAAAAAAAAAAAAATTACACATGTTATCTGAGTTGTTGTCGTAACGAAGGAGGTCGTTACATATGGTATCAGATCCGGTTCGACCCGTGACTTGGGATTCTCTACCGCTTTCATTGACAGGATTACATTGATCATACTATTGATCATCGAGTTGATTATGTGCATCCAGGTAATCATGGTTAGAGGACGCCATGGAGGCATACGACGGGGTTCTAGTGGAGGAGGTGTGACGCCTCCAGTAACATCCACACCTGAGGGGTCTAACCCCCAGGGCGGCGAGAAGGTTCTCGGACAGGAGCAGATAGAAGCTGGTGATGTTATTGGGATGATGAGATCCTTTTAGCATATGTCTGAGGCTCTGATCAACCGATTGGACAGAGATGAGGCCAGGGTGCTGGCACGCCCTGAGGTTCCGCCGTGTGCACCGACCGTTACAAGTAGCATTCACCGTGAACTCGAGAAGGTGAATTTTTCTGAATTGTTTGGTGCCCCGGACAACGCAGCCGCCGAGGCATGGTTGGAGAATATGGCGATGTGCTTTGTACTTCGTGATTATACCTCCAACATGAAGGTCCACATGGCGGTCTTTCAATTGAAGGGGAGGACTCTTCTATGGTGGAAGACGCTCCTGCCGCAACTGAACATGGTCGTTGAAGATGTGTCATGGGAACTGTTTGAGGAATGGTTCCGAGAGAGGTACCTTTCATAGGAATTCATTGAGCGTCAGCTTAATGAGTTCAACGCCTTATGACAGGGAGGTTGTATGGTGCCCGAGTACGAGGCATGTTTTATGGAGCTGCTTCGGTATGCTCCACACCTTAACACTGAGAAGCTCAAAGTCAATAGGTTCTTGTTCAGCCTTAACAAAAGCCTGCGTCCAAAGGTTAGGATCTTGATGCCTCAAACCTTTCATGACGCTGTCCAAAAGGCCCTCATAGTAGAGGAGGATCTTATCAGTGGGGGTCAGACCAGGACTCTCGCAAGACCTGCAGGGCAGAGTTTGTCTAGTGCACCGCAGCATGGGACACCAGCGAGACATACGTTAGGATATCATAGCTTCTAGAGGGGATCCACTTTTTCTACACCCCAACGACCACCGCCTCAGTAGCGGACACCTTACCAAGGACCACAACACCAGCAGTAGTGTCGCCCGCAGCAACAACAGTTTAGGCCTATTCAATAGAACAGACTAGGGTTTTAGGCCACTGGGCAGTCATCTTCTACTTCAGGTACCAGGATTACTAGGCCAAACAAGGGGTGTTAGACATGTGGGGAGCCGCACTACCAGCGCGACTGTCCTATGGAGAGAACCAGGGTGCCCAGATCAGCCGGACCCGCTACCGTGGGAGATATGAGCAAGGCCCATCGGATTCATGCAGCGGTGAATAACTACCAGGAAGAGCACCAGTTGACTATGATCGAGACGAAAGGTACTGTCGCTGACCAGACCCTTAGTATTTTGATAGACCCAAGAGATACTGAGAGTTTCATTTCTGGTGCAGTGCTAAAAAGGATTAAGGTAAAGGCATTCGAACAGGATGAGTTTAGCTTCATGGAGATGGCTTCGGGAACCAAACAGAAGGTTGGAGGAAAGTTTACAGGCTATGCCCTTAACCTGGGAGAGTTTGTCATGAGGGTCAACTTGTACGTCACGATCTTAGGATCTTATGACGTCGTGATCGGTATGGATTGGTTGGAAATGCATGAGGAGACACTCAACTGTAATATGAAATGGTTGACTTGGTTGATGACGAAGGACAGATACATGTGATTGTAGGAAGGAACCAGGGAGTTTCCCTGCGGTTCATATCTTCCTTATAGTTACGGAAGAGTATGCGCAAGGGGTGAAAACTTTATGCGATCCTCGCGCTAAACGAGAAGGGAGTAGCGGAAGGCCTAGAACACCTTCCGGTGGTGAAGGAGTTTGCGGACGTATGTCCAGAGGATTTTCCTGGGATGCCACCGGAAAGGGAACTGGATTTTACCATAGACCTGAAACTGGGAACCGAACCGATAGCAAGAACGCCTTATCGGATGTCGACCCCGGAGTTGCAAGAGTTAAAAATGAAACTGAATGGGTTGTTGGACCTGGGACTGATACGTCCTAGTGTGTCACCATGGGGTGAACCAGTTATTTTCATACGCAAGAAGGATGGATCATGGAGGCTTTGCATTGACTACCGTCAACTGAACAAGGCGATGATCAAGAATCAGTACCCCTTACCTAGAATTTATGATATGTTCGATCAAATGAAGGGTGCGACGGTGTTCTCCAAGATTGATTTGCGATCAGGGTATCACCATTTACGGATCAAGGAGGATGACATCCCTAAGACCGCCTTTAAGATGAGATTTGGAAATTACGAGTTTACTATTCTACCGTTTGGATTGACAAACCCCCCAAGGGTATTCATGAGTTGATGAACGGGGTGTTTCGCGAGTACTTGGACAAGTTCATCCAAGTATTCATTTACGATATCTTGATATACTCTCGGACGATGGAGGAGCATGATGAGCACTTGCTCTTGGTACTACAATGTTTACGAGAACACAAATTGTATGGGAAGTTGTCCAAATGCTCTTTTTATCAATCGAGCATTCACTACTTAGGGAATGTCATCTCCGGCGAAGGTATCGTCGTGGATCCAGCCAAGGTTGAGGCTATTATGGAATGGCCTATGCCGACGAATGTCACAGAAGTGCATAGTTTTATGGGATTAGCAGGATACTATCGACGGTTTGTCGAGGGTTTTTCGAAGATAGCAAATCCGATCACAGAATTGCAGAAGAAAAACAAGAAGTTTGTTTGGATAGAGAAATGCACGGAAGCATTTCAAAGGCTTAAAGAGTTGTTGACAACTGCGCCGATACTAAAGGTCCCTGACATGGACGCAGACTTCTTGGTATGCACTGACACATCCAAGGAAGGTTTAGGCGGAGTCTTGATGCAGGATGGATGAGTAATTGCTTACATTTCGAGGAAGATGAGAAGGCATGAGGAGAACTACGCGACGCACGACTTGGATTTATTAGCCATCGTTTATGCCTTGAAGGTTTGGAGACACTACCTTGTTGGACGAAAATTTGAACTAAAGACTGATCATTGTGGGCTGCGACACATTTTCACGCAAAGCGACCTGAACGTGCGACAACGGCGTTGGTCGGAATTTCTTAGCGACTACGACTTCGATATTACTTACATAAAGGGAACAGTGAATCGAGTGGTGGATTCTTTGAGTCGGAGGCCACGCATATTTTCAGTGTTGCCTCTTCAAATGAATCTACGTGAGAAGATTCTCACTTTACAGCGTGATGATGATTGGTACAAGGAAGTCGAGGATTTTATCGGACAAAACACAATGATGGTACCACGATATGAGGGAGTTTCTTTTGATAGAAATGGGTTATTGAGGTTTAGAGGTCGGATTTATGTACCTCCTAATGACGCATTGAGGATGTTGATCCTGAGTGAGGCTCATAGAGCAGTTTACATGGCTCACCCAGGAGTTACGAAGATGAGGGAAGACCTTAAACTCTTATTCTTCTAGAAGGGAATGAAGGCAGACATAGTCAACTTTGTGGCTAGATGTCTAGAGTGTCAGCAGGTAAAGGCTGAACATAGACACCTAGCAGGATTACTTCAACCACATGCCATTCTGGAATCGAAATGGGAAGTTATTTCGATGGATTTCATTGTTGGATTGCCACTGACGACAAGGAGACACGACTCGATTTTTTTAGTAGTAGACACTCTGATGAAGAGTGCTCACTTTATTCCTATGCGTACGATGTATCAGGCACTCGACATAGAGAGATTTTTCATCAGTGAGATCGTGAGGCTGCATGGCATGCCTAAGAAGATAATATCCGATCAAGGATCGGTGTTTACTGGACGATTTTGGACAAGTTTCCAAGAGGCATTGGGAACCCAACTTAATTTTAGTACTGCGTACCACCCAGAGACTGACGGGAAGATAGAACAAATGAACCAAACCTTGGAAGACATGTTGCGCATGTACATGATGGACCAACAAAAGCATTGGAAGGAATTCTTGCCTCTAGTAGAGTTCGCTAACAACAACAGTTATCAAAGCACCATAAATATGGCGCCTTTTGAGTTTCTTTATGGGCGACCATGTCGGACGCCCTTGAGTTGGGATCGGCTTGAGGATAGGGTCCTAGTGGGGCCAGAAGTGATCCAAGAAATGGAAGAGAAAATGCAAACCATAAGACAAAGGATTAAAGAAGTACAGGATCGACAGAAGAGTTATGCCGATGCGCACCGAGTCGACCGTAGTTACAAGGTCGGCGACCGAGTCTTCTTGCGGGTTAAACTCCATAAGAGTTCGATCAAGTTTGGAAAGGGAGATAAACTCTCTCCTAGGTTCGTGGGACCTTTTGAGATTGTGGAGAGAATGGGACCCGTGGCCTATCGACTAGCCTTGCCTGATTCTTTGAGGCGTATGCACGATGTTTTTCACGTATCTGTTTTGAGACATTATATTAGTGATCCTACACATGTGATTGACCTGAGTTCCTTGCAGGTATCGGATGAGGGAGCGCTCACGGATGTGTCGGTCTACATATTAGATCATCGCGTTCGACAGTTACAATGTTGAACAGTGGATCAGGTCAAGGTCCAGTGGGACAGTTATAGTCCGCACTCGGCGACCTGGGAGGACGCATATGATATGCGTCAACAATTTCCATTTTTGGTTGATAGATAGACTTATGATACTGTGATACGTTTATTTCTGTATTTATACTGAGAAACTTCGGGATGAAGTTTAGACCAAGAGGGGGTGTATGTAACATCCCACTCTGGCGCACTGAGAAAACTTATTATTTGAGGACACTTGCTCGCAAGTGATCTGGAATTTTATGATGTTAAACCATTTATGCTTGATTATGATGTGATTGATAGATGATGTGATGTTTTACTATTTGATGTAGACAGGTGCTATTGACTGAGTTTTATCAAGTGTGCATGGTTTTGGACCTTGAGGATGCAACAACATCGGTAGAACCCCCTTGGACTCCGGATTGAGTAAGGGAGTGTGTTATTTGGGTTGATTTATTTACTGTGATATTTCATTTGATTCGATGATATGATGTTGACATTTCTGACATGATTGTTGATGATGTAGGCTGACGATAGCTTGCTGACCAGACTCACATATGGAGTAAAGGGGCCACACATGATTTCCATAGAGGTTGAGGGAGAGGGGTGGACAGCAGCTCTGCCACCACCTACGAGCACTCCCACTATGGCTCGAACTGTAGGTTAACGATTACCTAGTTCGAGAGGATCCACGATGCCGTGAGGGAAGACTGTGACAATCGCTCACGATGATTCTAAGGGGTGCGCAATAAGGCGGGGGCCTTATTCCTTAGAACCCTTAGTCTCCCACAAGTTCACCTGGTGGAGTGTTGACTCTAGGGGTTATAGATGTCTACCAATCAGTCTAGTTGGCGAGTGGCATCCTTGGAGCATGTGGTGCATCCTGAAGGTCACGTCGCACAAAAGAAACACAAGAAGCGAGTGGAACCCTTGGAGCACGTGGTGCATCCTGAAGGACACGTAGCGTAAAGGAAATGAACAAGGCGAGTGGCACCCTTAGAGCACGTGGTGCGTCTTGAAGGTCACCTCGCATTGATGTGGATGAAGGAAACAAACTTAACTAGCCTTAAGACAGTAACGCCTTAATAAATTCTTAAACAACTTCCCTAACCCAGTGTCGCCCAGTTCAGAATCTAGTACTAAGTCTAAAACTTTTAGGGTAAAATTTTAGTCTAACCCTAAGAGCAGACCCTGGAATAAAAATAACAAAAGAAACAAAAACCCACCTAAGTAATAGTTGGGTCTTCATAAAATTCTTGGGGCGATGATGAGGGTGAGATTTAAAGCAAATCTAATAGTTTTGAAACTTTGCAAAGAAGAAATTAATTCCTAACTAGTGGGAGAATGACATCACCTATGTAGTGTAACATAAAGAAGATACCAAAAAAAAAAAAAAACTAAGACCGTTATCCTCTCATTATCCATGTCTACATTATTAAACTATCCTCCATCACCTTAATCTTCCCATTTACATGTCCTTTTCACATTACTAAATTACCATCCATCCCCCTTAATTTCTCATTATTCATCTTTTATGTTATACATCTACTTTTCCCATATAC
>ML776548.1:2318241-2353178 GCA_009831015.1 Picea engelmannii
AAGAAAATAATTTATGGAGGAGGGTAGGGATAAGTGACACTTGTAAAAGAGAGAAATCTTTAGGGTTTCAAAAAACAACTTAAATTTATTATGATTTAGGGTTTGAGGGGGATAAAAGAAGGGAGGAAGGGAGAAAGAGAGGGAGGAGATATGAGGTATTGTTATGCTGTCGAAATGGAAAACTGGACTGATTGCTTGTGAGGAGTTGGGGACTTTCTCAGTTGTGATAGAGTGGTAGCTCAGCCTTGGAGGCGATCTGGGAAGCTAGGTTACTGTCTAGATTGTGTGTGGCCCATTTGCGTCTCGGGGGGCTGAGGGGGAAGCAGAGTACCCCTAGTGTTTGGCTGGGAGGTACTGGTGTAGTCTCTACGGACGACAAGTGGGAGCGGAACGAAGCAGGAGCAACGCTAGCGCAAGGACGTCATCAAGCGGGCGATAAGGAAATGTATACTCCTCTATTTTGTAGGGTAGAATGGTTATGGTATAAAATTATAGTTGCCTGGTTACTGTCATTTACTTTGCAATCCTTCTATGCCTGGGGCTTATCTCGGCGTTGACTATTTTTAAAAGGAAAATAAGGAAAATAAAAATAGATTTTGTGTTGGGGTTTGTATCAGCGTTGAGGGTAAAAAATTCTCTGTGTTCTTGTGGTTTAAACTCTGCGGTTTTACAGTGGAATATCTCTGTGGATTTGAGTTAAATACCGACATTTATTTTTACAATTGAACTTGCTCTATGTTTGGGTTCTTTTCTGAGCGTTTTCCCTTTTTCTGGTGCGTTGGTTGACTGGGAAAAATATTTGTCTTATCTTTAGCGACTACCCCCTAAAACTCTACTGCTGCTTGTGCTATTTATTTTTGCGATGCTCTCACTGTATTTAGTAGATATTGATCAAGGAGACAAGTTTTGGTTCACTGGACTGTTAATAAAACTGAACGCTTTTATGTTATATAGATTTGGGACACGGTCTGATTTAATTTTTTCCATCGCAATTAAGGGATCGATACCTCCGATGGATTAACTTGTAGGTCCTTGGCCTGGGAATAGTATTTTTGTTTTATTTCCCCATGTCACCTTCCCCGCTGCACCCTTATCACCTTCTATCATCCATGAAATCTTCTCTTCGCTTCTGTTGATACCTGCCAATGGTTATCATAGGGTCAATCCTTTGGAGGGGGAATGTTTTTTTTTTGTGGGGGGGGGTTTCTCTTTAAATTTTATGTGGGAATGGTATTCTGCGTTGCTTTCTCACTGTCAACTCTAACCCAATCGGCGATAGCGTTTTCCCATGATTTAGCTCTTCCTTGCTCCTTAACCGTTCGTAGTTTCATTCCTGGGCATGAACGTTTCGGGCGTTTACAGTGGATGCTTGTGTAAAATCATGCTGGCCCTCGAATGAAGGGTTCTGGCATTGCGCTTAACCTGAGTGTAATCACCTTTAACCACAATTGCCTGGTTCTTTCACCTGTACGTTCGTTTCCCAAACCGAAGTTGGTTACTCCCGCGCATTGGAGCCTGGACAGAGGCTTGGAAATCCCCGTGCGCATGACTATTTGGACGGAAGTCCCTTACCCTATGCGTCGGCTGTGGGGGATAGAATCTTAATTACCCTGTATTCATCATAAATGTGTATTAATGAGGTTCGTGAGCACTGTGTTTAAAAAACACATTCATTTTCATAAAAACGATTTTTATTTTCAAGAAATGATGTTTATATTTTCAGAAAATTAGTTTCATATGATGTTTATATTTCCAGAAAATGATTTTTTTTTATTTCAGAAAATGATTTTTACATTTTTATAATTATAGACTCATAATTAGAGGTTGCTTGAACGATTTCTTTACTATAGTTGTCTTGTTTTAGGGTTCGTCTTTTCTTTTCATAAAATCCCGACATTGATTTATTCCCTGAATGTAAGTGGTCTTGGTACAGCTGGCTGGTATTATTATTAGTGGAATAGTTCAGTTTTCCTTCCTAAAATCTCGTTACTTCTACATCCTAGCGAGTGCAATGAACTGCAATGTAATATGAAGAAATGTTATGCTAAGATTAGTGTAGTACCATTTTTATTTCATGCTAATTACCATGCTACTTTATTTTCATTTAATTTCCAGCTTACTTTAATTTCATGCTAATTCAACTGTAAATAATAATAGTAGATTGTTAATGTGCTTGTCATTTAATTTCCATGCTACTTTATTTCCATGATAACTTCAATATAAATGTATTTTAGAATGCAAAGGTGATGATATGGCCAGGTTATGGTAATATAAATGAATGTTGGATTATTTATGGTAAGTTAGGCCATTTTTATTTTATTGATAACAAACAAATAAGAATACGACGATAGTGTTAGTGACATGATATTAATATTACTATTAATTCAATTGCAAGGTTGTGATCTAAAATATGATGGCATGGTTATTATGGATGTTTTCTTTAATTATATTATAATCAATAATATTGTAATCATTAAGCATATTACCCTTGCAGCGAACTTTTAATTTTACCTTAAGATCTTACTAAAGCACCAAATTAGTGGCTAGTTGGATGAATTTAGAAGTAGAGGGAAGATTGAGAATTATTTTATGATAGTCGTAAAGGATGCAACCATTGACTTATGTAGTTAGTATTCAATAATAGCCAACTATTTAATTCAGTTAATGTTTGATTAAGGTTTTTACAAGCAATGGAAGTTGATATAATGGAATGGAATGGATTGAAATGATAGTGAATGTTAATGTAGGGTACTGGGATGTAATGGGAGGCCAATGTGAGGTAAGGTCATTATTAATACGATGTTGTGCAAGATCTTATGTTAATACTAATATTCTAGGGGATGTACATGATCATGTGGTCATCATTATGGTATTGATATCGCAGATTATTTGTATGTGTTATGTTTTAATTAATGATTGTTGATCAATTAGCGCGCCTGGAATAAAAAGAATTGTGCCTCGAGTTGGTTACTGTTAGATAGTTTTCATATATCGAACACCTTGCGCTCTTGTAATTTCATCTGGACTGAAGAAATGTTTGAATGTTTAGATTTTTGGTTGCGCACCATGCACAATGTTGGATTTGATTTTTAATTCTCGCCCGCGATTGAAGGGTTATGTTACTGTATTGTTATGTAGGTTACCTTGGGTTGGTCTGATGATGGTCCTTAGATTAGTGGGATTGGTTTCCTGTGTCGGGAGGGATGTAGACACTCCTAGGTAGCCTTAGGAGGTATGTCTGCATGTGTGATTATTTCGTGTAAAGAATCCAGTGCCATACCAAGAGTCTCGGGCCCTTTAAAGGCAGGGTTTCCACTCTTGCGACACACCTGAGGGGATTACTAGTTTCTACCTGAGCAGTCGGCTAGGAGCCTATCTGACCTTCTCTCTCTCCAGAGCAGAGAAATAAGATATACGCCTTGCTTTCCTATGCAGAAATAGTAAGACCTATTACTATGGATTATTCCCTCTGTGTTCGTGTTGTGCATAACCCAGTATATCGTTGAATGTTTGCATAGTGCGCCTTATGTCCTTGGTCGTGATTGTTGCAGTACTTGTGCGCATTGTATGTCCTTGGTCTTTATTGTTGCAGTACTTGTGTGCACCTTGTGTGTTGGGTCGTTCAATGCTTGCAGCTACTTGTTGTGCGCCCTTGTCCTCTTGTGGAAATATTCATGGTTGCGTCTTATTGGTTGTCGGGTGTCGACGTAGAGTCAAGTGTGTCTGTCCTCTTTTTCACGTGCGCACACACGTCACGTCTAAATAAATAAAAAATTTACACATGTCATCCGAGTTGTTGTCGTAACGAAGGAGGTCGTTACACTTATGCAGGTCACCCTGGATATCAAAAACCTGTGGTAGCAGTAAAGAGCCATTACTTTTAGCTAGGTATGAAGAAATATATTGCAGAATACATCACTAGATGTATGGAGTGTCAAAAGGTTAAATATGAGCATAGACACCCAGCAGGGTTGATACAACCTTTACCCATTCCTGAGTGGATGTGGGAAGTGGTGACAATGTATTTCATCATGGGATTTCCTAGATCAAGCAAGCAACATGATTCAATCATGGTGGTAGTGTACAAGCTTATGAAATATGCCCATTTCATTATGTTAAAGACTACTCACAAGGCAAAGGACGTTGTTGGTATCTTTATGAGGGAAATAACATGATTTCACGAAATTCCCAAGACAATTGTGTTTGATAGAGACCCAAAATTTACCTCAAATTTCTGGAAAGGGTTCTTCAAGGGGTTCAGAATGAATACGAACTTTAGTACAACTTTTCATCCTAAGTCGTATGGGAAGACAGAGTGGGTGAATCGTGTAATAGAAGACATACTGAAGATGAATGTGAAGGATAAACCATCGAAATGGGAAGACTACCTACACTTGCTAGAATTTGCCTACAATAATGGGTATCAAGCATCATTGAAGATGAGCCCATTTGAAGAAATTTATGGAAGAAAGTGAAATAATCCAATAATCTAGGATAATCTAGCTGATAGGGTAGTAGTTGGGCCAAATTTTCTCAAGGAAATGGAAGAACAAATGCTAAAAATTAAGCAGAATTTGAAAGTTGCCGAAGACAGGCAGAAAACTTATGATAATAGAAACAAAACCCATGGAGAGTTTAAAGTGGGAGATCGTGTTTTCCTAAAAGTGAAAGCCAATAGAAGTTCCCTGAAGCTGGGAAATTGTGCCAAGTTGGTAGCCATATTTTGCGGGCCATTTGAAATCCTAGAAAGGATTGAGCTAGTTGCATATATGCTTTCATTACCTGCATCCATAACTGTACATATTGTATTTCATATTTCATTTCCTAAGAAATATATACCTGATGCTAATCATGTAATCGATTGGAATGTGATTCATGTGGAGAAAGAAGGTGTCTTGCAAGTGCATCATGTGCGCATATTGGACCAGAAAAGAAAACATCTCCGGAATCGAGCCATATGGCTTGAATTTAGCCCCTAAAATCATCCATAGTCCTGAGGATGCGACATGGGAGCATGATGCTACTATGTGGGAATAATACCCACATCCTTTTGAAGATTTTGAAAATCTTTTTGATGTTTTGTAAAAGTTTCATTGAGGATAGTGCAAAAATAAGGGGAGGGGATTGTAATATCCCTAAGGACAAGCCCTATTGTAATCATGTTTATAAATTGTAAATCATGTTTTGTAGGCTGGTGAGACAAGTATTGATAAGTTGGTGAGCTTATGTGTTTATTAGGCCAGAGAGCCTAAGTGTTAAAGGCCAGGAGCCTGTTTTTGTATATGTAATATGCAGAACATTAATAAATATTAAACATTGATGTGTGTAGACCAACCATGAAGAAAGAGTGATGGGGGACTAAGCTTCCACAAGGTGGGTAACGGAAAGGGGGATGAAAGGATGGAAAGAGGGGCTAAGCTTAGTGGCTTCAGTCCTTGGGAATAATATTTTATTATTATTCCAAAGATCTATGACAAATATGTTTTTATCCTAAGTCCTCGGAGAGGCAATGCATGTATCTTCAACGTGTGCAAAAGGGAACACATAATTGATGGAGGGCATGTAGCTTCATGGGCAACATTTGTCAGCCTAAGCACATGCAATTTAACCCAATAATTGAGCCATGATTGGGGTTCATCCTCCATTCTAATGTCGGTTGCCTGGAACTAGGAATTTTGTCTAGAATATTCATTTGGCCTCCATCATCAACCTCTACTTAATTTTCTTGTCACGCACACTGAAAATGAGATCCGAGAAGCCAAACACTGTATTTTTGTGAATCCCATGGCCTTTGTATTGGACCTTTGCAATATTCATGAACGTAGCTCTGAAACTCGAAGCCTGTGATGTTTTCCTGAAAAGCCATAGGGCTTGTAAAGGTCCAGTGGACCTGGTATGGTCTTGAGGATGCAACATGGGAGAATGAGGATGCTATGTGGGTAGAATACCCACATCTTTTTGAAAATTTTAAAAATCTTCTTGATGTTGTGTAAAATTTGCACGGAGGACAGTGCATACATAAGGGGAGGGGATTGTAATATCCCCAAGGACAAGCCTTGTTGTAATCATGTTTATGAATTGTAAATCATGTTTTGTAGGATGGTGAGCCAAGTATTGATAAGTTGGTGAGCTTATGTGTTTATTAGGCTAGAGTGCCTAAGTATTAAATTCCAGGAGCCTGTTTTTGTATATGTAATATGCAGAACATTAATAAATATTAAACATCGTTGCATGCAGACTGACCACGAAAAAAGAGTGATGGGTGACTAAGATTCCACAAGGTGGGTAAGGGAAAGGGGGATGAAAGGATGGAAAGAGGGGCTAACCTTAGGGGATTAAGTCCTTGACAATAATATTTTATTATTATTCCAAAGTTGTCTGACAAACATGTTTTTATCCTAAGTATTGGGAGAGGCAACGCATGGAGTTCCAACATGTGCAAAAGGGAACGCATAATTGATGGAGGGCATGCAGCTTCATGGACGGCATTTGTCAACCAAGGCACATGAAATTTATACCAATAATTGAGTTGTGATTGGGGTTCATCCTCCATTCTGCCGTCAACTGTCTTAAACTGAGAATTCTATCTGGAATCTTCATTTGGCCTCCATCATCAACCTCTACTTGATTTTATTGTCATGCACATTGGAAACGAAAACTAGGTAGTTGACCAGTCTATTTCCATGCATCCCATGGCCTTTGTATTGGACCTTTGCAATATTCATGAACGCAACTCTGAAACCTTAAGCTTGTGATGTTTTCCCGAGAAGCCAACACAAGCTCTCTTTGAACCGTTGAGTCTATTTTTGACCTCTGTGTGGATTTCTTGCCATGCATCCTGGAAATGGTGTTACTTGAACTGTGTTGTGTCTTAATGGCCAGTTGTCATTTTTTGGATGTCCACTCCCAATTTTCCTGTTACTGTTGTCACCCGTGATTTAAATGAAAGTTGATGATGTTGTTGTTATCATGAACTTCCAGGAGTTGAGTTGAAAACTGGTTGAAGAACTGGGTTGTCAGGCCTGTGGTAGAGGAGGAAGGTTTTTAGGCCTATGAGCATCTCTCTCTATGTGAGAGAGTCTGTTGGGAAGTGTTTTTCTCCCAGAGAGAGTCTAGTACCATCTAAGGAGCTTTGATAATTACTGATCTAGCTTGTTGTCGAGACACAGAGAGGGAGGTGAAACACTGATGGAATGTTCTTGTGAAGGTGTATACTCCCATGTGGAACATGAATGTGGGGAGTGAGAGTCGATGAGTAGTGGGTGTAAGAAGACTCTGAGAGAGAATCCTTCCAGTTTCTCTGTGTATTTTTGTTGTAACCTCAGCCTAGTCTGGCATTCCCTTGCCTAGTGTGGATCTTGTTCCCAACTCGGGGGTGACCCACTGCTGAGCGTGATGAGTAGCGTGGTCTAAGGAGGGGAGGTTCATGGAAGTTTTGCATGTAGTTGGTGGAGTTACTATAGTTTCAAAGATAAGTATCATTATGTGTTTAATTTCAATTAAAATGCATGTCAGTGATGCTTGAAATTTTATTATGTACTTCGTTGTAATTATGAATTATTGTTAATTTCATTACTTCTGTATGTTAGCAATAATCCTGTGATTACTCTATGTTGTTTAGTTAAATATGTTAATTTTATTTAATGCATGTTATATATATAAGTATGAGAATGGTTTCGCGTAGTAGCATTGCCCGACTGTGGGATTGATGGTCAAGGATGTTACAGATACAACCACCGGTGTTATTGGACAACGATTTAATTTGTTGAAAGTAAATATTGGACAATGATTTTATATGATATGCATGGCAACAATGTATTGTACATTGTATAACCATATGTTGTGAGCAGCAATATATTTTCCTAGTTGCATATCTGTAAAGCGATATATGGTGTAAAGATATAATTCGGTATTGGTATAGCCATGTATTGTTAGCAGAGATATACATATGGTGATTTTAGTGAAACCAATTTTCTAAATATATTTTTAACTCCTTTTTATTCGTTAATTATGATCAATTCCTTTTTAAGGGACACCGACATCATAAGTGGTGTTTCCTTTTAAAGGACTGTGAACTATTGTGTAAAAGACAATGAAGTTTTGATAATCGATATTGCTTAAGGACACCGAAATAATTGATAGCTAAATCACAGTAATTACCCATGCACATCTTTCACAAATTTATTCTCAGCATTTACCCGAATCACAATGATACATTTTATTGATAAATCGTAGCAATCACAATGTATTCGGTGTTTGTTATGTGAATAATCAGTTTGTTTTAGTTTCACTGAAACATTTATACTCGAGATATAGTTCCAGTTTGACTTAGAGAATTCTTAAGATAACATTATAGTTTCAGTTTTAAATAGCGATTTAAGACAACGAATTCTTATAGTTTCAGTTTCAATGGTGATATAGTTGGTTATTGATGATTTAACTATGAGCAAGGCATTTACCCCTTTGATTAGAATAACAACTTCTTTTTATTTTATATCAATGGTTTAAGGATGTTTAATGAGTTGATCACCTCTAATTTTTTTTTCCCTACATCACTCTTAATTGTTTATTTTAAGTACTGGGATCATCGCCTTGTAGCAGCCTTAATTGTTCACCCAACAAGGAACTAGATAAGGACCTATTAAATTTTGAGTGTATTTTTGTAAGGTTGTTGCATTGTTGGATTTTATGCTGGGACGAAGGTTTGGAATTAGTCTGGGTGGGCATGGGTCCCTAGTGCTCCCATCGCCTCGTGGAAACATGATTTCTTGAAGATTGGATCGTTGTGCACATGGATCAAGAATCTCACACGATGACCCGACTTACGATCGTGCACCACCGATGTGGTTGAGACTGTTGATCTTATGGTGGTACCTATTTGTAAATTCTGTAACTGTCCCTCGCTCGTCAGGAGGGTTCTAGTTACTGGTCCTCAAAGCTGTTGTGTCAGGTCGTTGATGTTGTCCTTTAGCTAGAAGGAGTTGTCTTGCTTGTGTCAGGCAGGTAGTCATTTTTATTTGTTTATTGATTATCGCTTGTTTTGTCTAGTTGCATGATGTGCTAGTATGATGAGTCACTATCATTTGTTTCCTGAATGTGTAAGTTGTGTTCATCACCAAGTTGTGTTTTTAATTTTTATCATTGTTGTCATCCTTATTTAAAGAAAAAAAATATTTTCTTTGTGTTGCATTGCATGTAGTCGTAATGATGGGGACGTTACATATGGTATCAAAGCGGGTTCAACCCTATGACTATGGATCGCCAAGCTTTCCACAACAGTAAACCCTTGAGTAATAACCTATTGCTAATTAAACTTTAACGTGTCCCTATGGTGATCTCGATTAGAGGATTCCTTAGAGGTTCACAGCGTGATGTCGTGGAAGGTAGTGCAACACCTCTAGAAGTGATCGCACCCTTAGAGTGTAAACCCTAAGGGGAAGAACAAGTCCTTGGGCTGGATTCAAATGTTGTAAGGAATGATGATGGTATGATAAGTCCGTTCCAAGGAATGTTAGAGGCCTTGATTCACCATTTGTAATGAGTTGAGGCCAGGATGCCTATACCCCTGAGGGTTCACAACATGCCCCAACCAGTACCATTAGCTTTCACTGCGAACTCGAGAAGGTCAAATTTCCCAAGTTCTTTGGTACCTCGGACGACGCATTCATTGAGACATAGTTGGATAAAATGGTGATGTGCTTATCACTTCGTGACTATACCTCCAACATGAAGGTCTGCATGGTGGTGTTTCAGTTAATGGGGAGTGCTCTTCTATGGTGAAATATGCTCCAACTACAATTGAACATGGTTATCGAAGATGTGTCATGGTAATTGTTCGAGGAACGATTATGAGAGTGGATTCTATCGGAGGAATTCATTGAGCGTCATCTCAACGAGTTCAACGCCTTACGACAAGGTGGTCGTAAGGTGCTCGAGTACGAGGCCCATTTTTGGAGCTGTTTCGGTATGCTCCACACCAAATTACAGAGAACTTAAGGTCAACAAGTTCGTGTTTGACCTTAGTGTTTGGATTCAACTTCTACTTTGGGTACTATGAATAATGGATTGAAGAAAGTGTGTTGGAATGTGGGGAGCCACATTTTCAGTGCATCTGCCTAGTGGAGAGGACTAGAGTATCTGGATCAGTCGAACCCACTACCGTGGGAGATTTGGGCAAGGCCCATCAAATTCATGCTGTGGTGAATAATTGTTAGGAAAATCACTAGTTGACTGTGATCAAGACATCAGGTACCATCATTGACCAGACCCTTATCATTTGATATATCCAGGTGCTACCGAAGGTTACAGGATGTATCCTTAACCAAGGGGAGTTTTTTCATTAGGGCCAACTTGTATGTCATGATATTAGGATCTTGTGATGTCCTGATCGGTATATAATGATTGGAATCACATGAGGTGATACTCAAATATAAGATTAAATGGTTGAGATTGGTCAATGATGTGGGACAAAGACGCCTAAATGTAGTTTAGAACCAGGGAATGTCCCTGAGGTTCATCTCTTCCTTACAGTTACGAAAGATCATTCCTAAGGGATGTAAGCTTTATGCGATCCTTGCATTATACAAGAAGGGAGCAGTGGAAGGTATATAACACCTTCCAAAGGTGAGAGAGTTTGTGGACGTCTTTTTTGAGGAGTTATCTGGGATGCCTCTGGAGAGGGAATTGAAATTTACCATATAGCTAAAACAAGGGAATGAACTGATAGCAATAACGCCTTATCGGATGTCGACTCCATATTTACTGGAGTTGAAAATGCAACTGAAGGAGTTTTTGGACCTGGGACTTATACGTTCCAGTGTGTCACCGTGGGGTGGGCCTGTTATTTTCATACGAAACAAGGATGGTACTATCAATTGAACAAGGCAAAGATCAAGAATCAATATCCATTCCCAAGGATTCATGATTTGTTTGATGATATGAAGGGTGCGATGGTGTTTTAAAATATCAACTTGAGATCAAGGTATCACCAGCTATAGATCAAGGAGGATGACGTCCCTAAGACCTCTTTTAAAGACGAGGATTGGACATTACGAGTTTACTGTTTTACCTTTTGGACTGACAAAATCCCCTGGGGTATTTATGAATTTGATTAACGGGGTGTTCCGTGATTACTTGGAAAAGTTCGTCCAAGTATTAATTGATGATATTTTGATTTAATCTCAAATGATGGAGAAGCATGACGATCGCTTGCACTTGGTACTATAGTGTTTGCGGGGGAATAAGTTGTATGGGAAATTGTCTAAATTATCATTTTCCCAATCGAAGATTCACTACTTAGGGCATGTCATCTCTGACGAAGATATCATCATGTATCCAACATAGGTCGAGGTTATTATGGAATGGCTTGCACCGACAAATGTCCCAGAAGTGCGTAGCTTCATGGGTTTAGTAGGATACTATCGACGGTTCATCGAAGGATTTTCAAAGTTATCAAATCTGATCACAGAATTATAGAAGAAGAACAAGAAGTTTGTTCAGACCAAGAAATGCATGGAAGAATTTTGGAGGCTCAAGGAGATATTGACAACAACATCAATACTAAAGGTCCCTAACATGGAAGTGGAGTTCTTGGTATGCAGTAACGCATCCAAGGCTTCAGCGGATTCTCGATGCAAGATGGTTGAGTGATCACTTACATCTTGAGGAAGTTGAGAAAGCATGAGGAGAAATATGCGATGCACGATTTGGAGTTGTTAGCCATTGTATATGCCTTGAGAGTTTGGAGACACTACATTGATGGATGAAAATTTGAGCTTAAAATGGATCACTATGGAATACAACATATCTTTACACAAAGCGACCTGAACGCACAACAACGGAGTTGGTCGAAATTTTTTAGCAAGTACGATTTAGAGATTACTTACATAAAGGGAATAGTGAACAAAGTGGTTGGTGTGTTGAGTAAGAGACTGAACATATTTTTCGGTGATGCCTCTTTAGATGAATCTACGTGAAAAGATTCTAAATTTATAACACGACGATGAATGATACAAGGAGGTCAAGGATTTTATCAGACAAAACACCAACATGGTACCGAGATTTGAAGGATTTACGTTGGACGACTACAGATTATTGAGATTTAAAAATAAAATTTACGTACCACCAAACGATGATTTGAGGAGTTTGATCCTAAATGAGCCTCACAGAGAAATATATATGGCTCATCCTGGAGTCACAAAGATGAGGGAAGACCTTAAACCCTTATTATTCTGGAAAGGAATGAAGGAAGACATAGTCAACTACGTGGCAAGATGTCTAGAATGTCAGTAGGTGAAGGATGAACATAGACATATGATAGGATTACTAAAGCCATACACTATTCTAGAATCAAATGGGAGGTCATTTCAATGGATTTCATTGTTGGATTTCCACTGACGATAAGGAGACACGACTTGATTTTTGTGGTAGTCGACACTCTGATGAAGAGTGATCATTTTATTCATGTGTGTACGATGTATCAGGCACCTGACTTAGCAAGATATTTCATCAGTGATATTGTGAGGCTACATGGCATGCCTATGAGGATTATATCTGATCGAGGATCGGTGTTTACTGGATGATTTTGGACTAGCTTCCAAGAGGCCTTGGGGACCCGACTTAAATTTAGTGTTGCGTATCACCAAGAGACAGACGGGAAGACAAAACGAAAAAAAAAAATCTTAGAGGACATGTTGCGTATGCATGTGATGGAAAGACATAAGAATTCAGAAGAATTATTTCCACTGGTAGAATTCACATATAACCATAGTTATCAAATAATCATTAAGATGGATCCTTTTGAGTTACTTTACGGGAAACCATGTTAGACGCCTTTGAGTTGATATTGTCTTGAGGATAGGGTCCTGGTGGGACCATAAGCGATCCAAGAAATGGAATATCAATGCAAACAATAACACAAAGGATCGAGGAAGTGCAGGATTGGTAGAAGTTTTGTGTTGATGCACAACATGTTGACCGTAGTTATGATGTTGGAAATCGAGTAATCTTACGAGAGAAACCACGTAAGAGTTAGATCAATTTTGGAAAGGGTGCTAAACTATCTTGTAGGTTCATGGGATCCTGTGATATTGTGGGAAAGAGAGGGCCGTGGAATATTGACTATCCTTTTCTGATCCTTGAGGCATATGCACCATGTATTTCACGTCTTTGTTTAAGACATTATGTTAGTAATCCTACACATGTTTGACTTGAGTACCTTGCAGGTATCAGATGAGGGTGCGCTCACGGTAGAGTTGATCTATATTCTAGACCATCGCATTCGACATCTATGGCGTCAAACAATAGATCAGGTCAAGGTCCAGTGGGACAGCTAAAGTCTACACTCGACGACCTGGAAGGACACATATGATATGCACCATCAGTTTCAATTTCTTCTGTTTGATACAGAAACTTATGATACTGTGATACACTTTATTTCATCATTTATATACTCTGAAACTTTAGAGCGAAGTTTAAACATAGAGTGGGTGTATGTAACATACCTCTCTTATGTGCATTGAGTGAACTTATCCTTGAGGACACTTTCTTGCAAGTGATCCAGATTTTTATACAATCGGTCATTTGATTATGATTATGAGACATTATGGATTGACGATATGTTATTTTGTTGTATTCACATAGACAAGTGCTATTTACTAGGTTCTCCTGAGTGTGCGGGACTTTGGACATTGAGGATGTAGAGGCATCGATGAAATCCCTTGGACTCTGGATCGAGTCAGGGAGAGGACTATTGGGTTTCAAATTTATTGATGTGACAGATGTACATATGATTAGATGTTATGATGATTGATTATTTTTGCTGACATGATTCACTGATGGATGCAGGCTGATGATATCTTTCGGACTAGACTCACATGTGGAGTAAGGGGGTCATGCATGATAACCAAATACTTTGAGGGAGAGGTGTGAGAGAAGCCCTGCCACAGCCTACTAGCACTCGCTCTGTGGATGGAAATATAGTTTAATGACTACCTAGTTTGAGAATACCCACGATGCCGTGAGGGAAGACTACGACAGTCGCTCGTGATGATTCTAAGGGGCACGTAATAAGGTAGGTGCCTTATTCCTTAGAGGCCTTTAGTCTCCCACAAGATCACCTGGCAGAGTATTGAATCTAGGGGATTTTTATGTCTACCAATTCTGTCAAGAGGTGAGCGGCACCCTTGGAGCACGTAGTGTGTCCTGAAGGGCATGTCATGCAAGGAAAATAGAAAGAGGCAAGTGGAATCCTTAGAACACGTAGTGTGTCTTGAAGGGCACGTTGCACAAGGAAAACAAAAAGAGGCGAGTGGCATCCTTGGAGCACCTAGTGCGTCCAAAAGTGCACGTCGTGTTTTAAATAGAAGGTGAATAAACCTAGATGGCCTTAAAATGAATGATGTGATAAGTAAGAGTTAAAAACAATTTCCCTAATAAAAATGTCGCCTAGCCTAGTGAAATTAAAATCTAGGTTTAAGTAACACATGTGGTAAAAAATAATAATCATAATTAAACATGTAACAAGAAGGGGGTAAGAAATTCAATTAATTTATTAAAATCAAATTGTAATGGGGGATTAAAATTTTAAAAGGGCAATGATTGTTTTATCTACATATGCTAATTAAATTTTTTATTAAAAAGAAAAAGGGGTAAAAGGTTGTTTTTCTACACTTGCTAAATTGAGTTTTAACTAAAAAAGGAAAAGAGGGAAACTTAAAGGAAATAAGAAACTAAAGGAAAAAGGGGAAACATAAAGAAAAAGGGAAACATAAAGAAAAATTTGAATGTCTAACTTAGTAAGGAATCTTACCTTGGGAACTTGCTATTTTTGAACTCTACTAAGAATTTAGTAATGCGTAAGTCATGTAAGATTTGTAAGGGAATATTGGGACACCAAGGAGCATTTTTAGGAATGATTTTAGGTGGGTTATGGAAATAGAAATAATTAAATAATTAATGAAATTAGTTTTATGGGGAAACTAGGGGGATGGGTGACATGTGTACAGGACGCTGCTGAATTTTTGTCTTGACTAAAATTATATTATGGGAGTTGGGATACCCAGCTCAAGTAATGAGTGGTATCTCGACCTTGGGAGGCAAGTTGGGTGCTAGCCGCTATTTTTTATAGTGTGTGTGGCCCCTTTACGGCTCGAGGGGATCAGGGGGAAGAAGAGCATCCCTAGCATTGGCTAGGAGGTACCGGTGAGGTCACATCGGTCAGCAAACATAAGCTAGATGGAGCGCACACGGGATAGAAACTACGAAGCATTCATGTTTGTCTAAGGTACACTAGTTTAAATTGTTAGTTGCGATGAAATTAAATTTACACATGTTATTTCTCTGTGCTCGGTTTAAGATTTCATTTCCATGAGCTGTCTTGCACCTACTTTATTACGATATTGTAATCCTGTTGCTCATTGTTTTCTGAATGGATTTCCTTTGGCAAACCCAAATTATGAATTCGTGGACTTATCTATGTGGGTTTTATTGATTGTTATGAAGACATTGTGCTTTGTCTTCAGCCCTTATCCCTAGGTCATCAGTCCATGCCTGAGAAGTCAGTCACGAGCCGAATGAACAATCATCACTTCAATGTTTAAAGACCTATAGATTCTAATGCCTTTCTTTTCTATGCATGGATTATGAGCAAAGGATATTTCTTTTGCCCAATTGTCTATCCCTTACTTACCTCTGCGTTTGATTGATTCATTGATGAATAATTTTTGTTTGCACCTTCTTGTGATTGAGTATCTCTATGTATTGTTATTTATTTCTCTTTGTGTTTTTAATATCACCTTTACGTTTGGTTATTGCTTCTCCCACCGAATGCCCTATAAATCTCATCATTTTTTAGGATCACCTTAGTGTTTTTACTGTGTGAATGGTGGAATTTTTACTGTGTAATGGTAGTGCCTTTACTGTGCAATGGGTTCGAATTATTACCTTCATTAGATTGTGATTTTACCATTTATTAGTATGCAAATTTAATATATTTATACAACAATACCATTCTTATAATTGGACATCTATGTCTTGTGTATATAGATAGCATCTTGATGTGTCTACATTTGAGATGTGTAAATGGATAGTGATTGGTTATGTATTGATTGTGTTTTTATTATGACAACGTTGACTGGACTGACTTCGTTTTGTTGAAGCTTAACCCTTTTATTGTGTCCAGATTCAAAATGGTTTTAAGGATTAATAACCTTTAAATGTGCCCAACTTTTATTTCATGTGTACTATAGATTCAAACCCTTACCTGCATTTTTAAATAGCCATGAATTACCAACCAATTTTCAATGTTGACAGACCTAGGTTTTAACCTTTGTTTACAACAATTTGATTATTTATTGAGGACTTTGTTTATATGGAATGTGTGACTATGTTTTTAACCTTTGTTGACAAAGAATTTAAATCCACCTTAAAAATGCATTTTACACAACGATACACTGGGCAGAGATCCAAATATTGAGAGTTCAATTTCACCTTTACCATTTTTACACAACACTTAGTTATGGTTTATTGATTTTAGTTATGAGTTTATATATGTTGGAACATAGTGAAATCTTTATTTAGATAATGAATATGTGTTATATTTTGTCATTTCCTTATATTTTTAATTAGCAATTTATGTGGCAACGATTACTACACAACAATTTTTACCACAACCAATTATCACATAGTGATTAAATGAAATGTATTTAATTTCGTAGAGTTCACATAGTGAATATTACACAACATTTATTACTATCTATTGTTACTATAAATGAATCATTACACAACTATTATGTAATAGATACAACTTCCGGTATTATTGGACAATGATTTAATTTTTCGAAAGTAAATACTGGACAATGATTTTATATGATATCCATGACAATCATGTATTCTACATTGTATAATCGTATGTTGTGAGCAGTGATATATTTACCTAGCTACATATATGTACAACGATATATGGTGTAGAGATATAATTGGGTATTGGTGTAGCCATGTAATGTTAGTATAGATATACGTATGGAGATTTTAGTGACAACTATTTTCTAAATATATTGTTAATTTCTTGTTATTATTTAATTATGATTAATTCCTTTTTAAGGGACAATGACATCATAGGTGACGATTCCTTTTAAAGGACCACAGACTATTTTGTAAAAGACAACCAAATTTTGATAATCGATATTGTTAAAGGACAACGATATAATTGATAAATAAATCACAGCAATTACCCATGCACAACTTTCACAAATTTATTCTTAGCATTTACCCCAATCAAAACAATATATTTGATTGATAAATTGCAACAATCACAATATATTCGATGTGTCTTTTATGTGAATAATCAGTTTGTTTCAGTTGCACTGAAACATTTATAATCAAGATATAGTTCCAGTTTCACTTAGTGAATTCTTCATATAACATTATATTTTCAGTTTTAAATAGCGATTTAAGACAATGAATTCTTATATTTTCAGTTTCAATGGCGATATAGTTGGTTATTGGTGATTTAATTATCAGCAAGGCATTTACCCCTTCGATTAGATTAACAACCTATTTTGTTTTTAGATCAAAGGTTTAAGGATGTTTAATGTGTTGATAGCCTCTAATGTTTTTTTCCCTATGTCACTCTTAATTGTTGGTTTTAAGTACTAGGATCATCGCCTTGCAACATCCTTAATTGTTCACCCAACAAGGAACTAGATAAGGACCTACTGAATTTTGAGTGTATTTTTGTAAGGTTGTTGCATTGCTGGATTTTATGTTGGGACGAAGGGTTGGAATTATTCAGGGTGGGAATGGGTCCCTAGTGCATCCATCTCCCTATGGAAACATGATTTAGTGAAGAATGGATCATTCCACACATGGATCAATAAGTGCACATGATGACCCATCATAGGATCGTTTTCCATCGATGTGGTTGAGACTATTGATATTATGGTGGTTCTTATTTGTAACTTTTGTGTTTGTCCCTTGCTTTCCGGAAGGGTTCTAGTCACTGGTCATCGAAGCCATTGTGTCAGGTCATCGATGTTGTCCTTTATCTGGAAGGCATTGTCTTTCTTGTGTTGGGTGGGTAGTCATTTTTATCTATCTATTGATTGTCACATGTTTCATCTAGTTGCATGGTGTCCTAGTATGTTGAGTTATTGTCGTCTGTTTCATGAATGTATAAGTTGTGTTCATCTCCAAGTTGTGTTGTTTAACTATTGTTGTTGTTTCCATCCTTCTTTAAAGAAAAAAAAATTGCTTAGTGTTGCATCACATGTAGTCGTAAAGAGGGGGACGTTACAAAAAATCTATGCATATTTAAAAAGAAGACATCAGGAATTTCAAATCAGGGACCATGTATATCTAAAAGTCAAAGAAAGAAGGATTTCTCTAAAGCTAGGGAGTTGTTCAAATTTGGAACCATGGATTCATGGCCCCTTCAATATTTTAACTCGAATCAGACCCATGGCGTATCAACTAGCACTTCCCGCAAATTTAAAAGTACATAATGTTTTTCATGTTTCATTACTGAAAAAGTATATTCATGATACTACTCACATAATTGATTGGACCATGCTGCAGGTGAAACCAGAAGGTGAGTTCCAAGAGAAACCTTTACGCATTATGGATAGGAAAGAAACACTACTATGGAATAGAGCCATCACCCAGGTAAAAGTGCAATGGAAGAACTTTAGCCATGAGGAGGCCACTTGAGAATTGGAACAAGATATGATGAAATCTTATCCAAACCTATTCTGAGAGAGGAATGAACACTGAGGAAAATGTTTTACTTAAGAGGGAGAGGATGCAATATCCTCAAATTTTAGAAAATTAAATTCTATGTTGAATTTTGAAATAAATTTCCGTTTTTGGAAATTTTGAATTTGGAAATTATTTTCCATTTATGGAAAATATGAATTTGGAGTTTTGGATTATGTAATTAATTATTTGATAATTGTTGGGAAAATATTTGACTTTCTCAACTATCCTCTTTTATTGGACACGTGTATGCGACAATTTTTTTAATAAATCTAATGTTGGAAGACAAATGGAACAACCGAGTTAAAAATAGTTGACCATGACTCCATGAGTGGGGAACAGGTTTGAGTTACCTCAGGGTTGATTTTTACAAGTGGAAGAAGTGGAATTTTACCACTAGCATCCCCTAAAAATCATGGATTTGTAAAGATGCAAATTTCCCCAAGTAGGGAAAGGAATGAAAGACCTAGGCAAAAGAATATATAAAGCATATGTGGGAGGCAGGGCATTTCTTAGTATGTTGGAGGGATGGACAATTGTTTGTTGTTATGAGCATTGTTAGTGTGAGGTAAATCATTTCCTGATCTATTGATGGTGACTATATCTAAGGTGGATAATTCAATTTTCCCTTATGGACTCATGGTCAGGCTAGGGGGTGATCAAGACAACTGACTGTGGTTGTTTTGTTCTATGGTTGGGTGGAATGTGGCTATTCCATTTGTTTCCCAACATCAGTTTTCAAATATGTATCTCAACTATGTATTCCATTGTCGATATTATATTTATTGTTGTTATCTATTAGTAATATGTTTGAATTTTATACATATAAGTGAAATATGTTTTAAGAGACTGTATAGCCATGTTATATTACGGCTTAGATTATCAATCAGTTCATAGGAATAGATTTATTATGGAAATAAGGTAGCGGGAGAAATATTACAGATGTAAACATTAACTATTAAAGAGTGGTAATCAATCCACTGGTATTGGGTTTGAAAAATATGATAACCAGTAAACATGAATAGGAATATTTTGAATGTGAATTAAACATACAAACAATTGTATTGAAGTTAATACAAGAAGTTTCACGGACTTCACCTAGGTTCGAGATTTTGTAAAATTTTAAAACCTTAACTACATTCATTATTAACTCTCACCTAGGGCTCATAATTCACGATGCCTCCTTGCAAAATAACATGAGATGATGTTGCGGTTCTATCTCACCTTGTTCCTACCAAAACCGTTCAAATAAAGGGTACAAATCATATATATTTTACCAAGAACTTATGTTGGCACAGGAGCAGACCCAGGGTTCGACGCTCAAGAGAGAACCAACAAAGCCCTAACTACCGACCCTTTCGGCAACACCTACGAAGTAGATAAAGTCTCACTTGAGGTAGAGGCAGGGGTCGTTGCAAGACTCAGGTGTCTACAACCTTAGTTGGGGCACAGATTTGTGATTACATCATTAATATAGCACATACCATCAATCATTCATCAATATTCAGCCCTTATTATACTTCGCAAATAGCACAGAGCTTCACGGTGCACACTCACATCTACAGTATTTTAGAACTTAACCATAGTAACCCAGATCAGATCCAGTAGATCAACACTAAGCATCCTCATACACATATAACAATCATATATATCTGAGAAGCACAAAGCATAAGTGGATATATCAAATCACATAGCATAAGTAAAGATAAACACATTGGTTCACAACACAGAGCATAACACACAGATTTACGTGGTTCACCCCCACCCTGGGGTTACGTCCAAAAGATCTTCTTCTTTATTATCATATTCAATATGTTACAAGCACAAAGCCTCCAAAACCCTTCTTCGCATAGGACATAATATCTACGCAGCTCACTAGATCCTTCTTCCTTGCATTACAACACTTAGCTTTCTATAGCAACCTCATAGTAACTTGTAGTTAGCCTTGCAAGCCTTACACAGTTCGCACATAGAACTTATTCAACATCACATAGATGCACTACCAATTTCACTAAGAAATCTTATAGATACTACTTCTTACATTGCCTATCCTTCTATTTATACATTACAAAAGTGGGCCTAGGCATCGGTAAACCCATGGGTGTAATGAACCTCAAATTCACCATAAAAAAAGAAAAAATTCTATCACATAATTCTGTTTCGTTTAAGCTTAGAATTTAAGTGAAGGTAAGACTCATTTCTATCCATAATGACATTATTACGCTAGTCTAGTTTTACTTCGAACCAAAAAGCTTATGTGGATAAATTCTATCCATAATTCTATCACTTCCCTTAACTCTCAAACTACTCCAACATACTCATATGTATATAGGAAAAATATAAACTTAGGTCGAAGGAACCTTTTAGGTTCAAAGAAATAAAGCTCAGGGGGAAGAACAACTGTCGTTAGATCAAAAGGATCTAGATGCACAGAGTTTAACCTCTGACAGGTCGCACAAGAGAGCAGCTAAATGAACGGTGGAGACACGTCAGGGAGAAGTGTAGAAATTGCGAGAGTCGTTGGATCCATAAAAGGTGCTCGAGGTTTAAACCTTGTAAAAGAAGAAGGAAGAGGACTCATCAAATCCCAAAAGCATTGGGACTGTCCAATTTGGAGGACAGATGTCAAAGATCCAAGCCCATCGGGGATTTGGACAACAGGGAAATGGGAGTGAAGACTCTCCCAAATTCTCAAAAGGAGAAAGCCAGGATTCATCGTGACCATTGATCATCCTGAAAAGATCACAACTATTGATCGTGGCTAAAATATCGCAGCCATCCATCGAAGGGACACGTGGCTGTCGGTTGGTGTTTTGGCACCCGGGAAACCAAAGGGCGAGACCCCTCATTTTTCGTAAGTCGCAAAATCCCGGTATACAAAAACCCCAAATCGATTTAGCATGAAAAAGGTTTTCGGTGTTTCGACACCCGAGAAATTAAAGGGCAAGATCCCTTGTCTTTGCAAGTCATGAAATTTCGGTACACAAAACCCCGATTTGGTTTAGCGTGAAAAAGGTTTTCGATGTTTCAGCACCCAAGAAACCAAAGGGCAAGATCCCTTGTCTCCACAAGTCATGAAATTCTGGTACACGAAACCCCGAATCGATTTAGCATGAAAACGGTTTTCAGCATTTCGGCACCGAGGAAACCAAAGGGAAAGATCCCTTGTCTCCACAAGTCGTGAAATTCTACTATACGAAACCCTGAAACATGAAAGGTGTAACTGTTGGTTCAGGAAAGAGGAGAGCAAGGTTATAGTTTAAGAGTTGTAAAATCTTTTGGGGTGGAAAGAACAAAATGAACCATCATTCTTGCTAAGTAATGTTATTGAATGACTCTTCAAAAAGGAATTCAACCATCATATCTTTTGTCGTTACGAATTCCAGAATTTTTACTGAGGTTTAGTTAGAATGTTGTTCTCAAATATTTTTCCATAGTTGTTGTCTGTACAGTCTGAGTTCTTATGCATTTTATGGAATATATGCATTTCCAAAGGACCACATATTTTGAACCACATCTCAACAAAGGAAAAGGGGCTCTAGAATATTAATCTATTGTACAAATATCAAGCAAGATACAAATATATGCATATAATCCTATTAAATGTGTATCCTAGTTATGCATCGATACTTTAGTGATGTTATTTCCTTGCATAGATTATTACCGAAATATACGAGTACTTAGTCATTGTCGTTCCTTTTTATACATCGACATTTCTTAGATCATTATCATCATCGAAGGAAATGTATACAGAGAAATGAAAAGGAAGAATGGAGTCTAAGTTTGTAAAAGTAATTAGTTCTACACATTTAATTGTGCTTTTAATTGCAAGGTTGATATTTCGGCATTCGGGACTTGCTTGTTACATATACACAGAGTTCCTTTGCTCTATTAAGCTCTAAAATCCCAAACCCTGAAAGCATTGGGCCATAGTCTTTTCACATTTCACAATTCGACATTCCTTATTTCATTTTGGTTGCATGTCAGATGTTTGTAAACCCCAAAATCCCGAAACGTTGGGCCACAGTCTTTTCACATTTCACGATTTGGCATACAGTGTGGTATTTGTCTTGTGTTCGGTGTGTGTAATCGCTGAAACCCGATTGACCTCTATTTTTTCACACCATTTTGTTCTGTACAATTTATGCCATTAAACAAAAGTATAAGTTATTTTATCAGTAAAGGTCTTGAATAAATGTCTCCGAACCCTTATGCTTACGGAGCATTATACTTTTGTAAACTCCTACTTATTACCGGAATATATATGTGTGTGTGTGTGTGTGTGTGTGTGTGTGTGTGTGTGTGTGTGTGTGTGTAGATTGAATATCTATCTGTCTTCCAGTTGTATGTGAACCCTGTTGGGATTAAGATCTAAAAGGAAAAAATTGTAGACATATCGACGAAAATAACTTACAACTTATGTACTCATAATTCTATCCATTTCCATTGTAATACTTAGGCATATATATATATATATATATATATATATATATATATATATATAGGTAAAAGAAATATTGATTGTGATTCCTTTCGTACTTGGATTTTATTTGCTTTTGGACTATTAGGTACCTAAACAAACCCCAATCATTATCGTAACTTGGCGCATGATTTTATTACCGAAGTATAAATACCCTATGTAAATTTCTCAAGTTCAATTCCATTTCCAATAGATAAATTCTGTACACTGGAGTTTTGAAACACTGGTAATTACCCTACAACTGTCTCCGTGGTAATAACCTAGTTTATAACGGGACTATTCTAGAATTTAACCATATAATTTACTTCTGATTATCCTTGAATAGATTTCACCCAGGTTATTATATCCATACTAAATTAAATAGATGCATTACAACTGTGCCTAAATAATTCGAAGAGATGGAACATAATATCAATTCAGATTTAACGAATACATTGCATCAGATATACGACCATTTAAACAGAAAATGGAAAGCATTTCAGTTCAGATTTAACAAATACATTGCATCATATATAAAATCATTCAGACAGAGAGGAATATAGCAACATATCTAAACTAGTTTGTGGGAATACAAAGGGAACAACCACGTTCCTCCCAACCGTAGAACAGGGCAGTCAAAACACTTGCCCGATTCACCCCCTAGCCTGACCATGAATCCATGAGGGAAAACTTGGAATCTCCTCCTCAGCAAATGTCTTTCCATTCCAGTAGACTCCTCTTGCCTCACACTCAATCCGTAGTGTTCATAACAGCAAGAGAACTCAAAATATTTTTCCCCAGCATACTTGGCAGCATCCTGCCTCCTCACATATGTTATTTATCAATTTTGCCCAGGTCTTTTTCCCTCCTTTGGGAATTTTCGTATCTTTCTAAATACCTAATTTTTAGGGGATACCAATAGCCAAATCTTTGATTTTCCAATTGTAATAATCATCCCAAAGGTAGTTCCAACGTGTTCCCCACTCATGGAGTCATGGTCAACTAATTTTAACATGACTGTTCCATTTGTCCTCCTGCAATTAATATAATTATTCTGTTTTTATACAAGTGTCATAGTCAAATAGTTAGTTGAGTTAAATCAGATCTCTACTGAACAATCATAATAATTAATTACAAATATCAAATTCGAAATTCAGAATTGCCATAAATGGAAAAAAAATTCCAAATTCGAATTTACTAAAAATGGAATAAATTTCCAGCAAATTTAAATTTCAAAAAATATTTTATTTTTGGGGATTTCACATCCTTTCCCCCTTCAGTAAAACACTTTCCTCAGTGGTCGTTCCTTTCCTAGAACAGGATTGGATGATATTTCCTTAAATCTCCCTCCAACTCGCAAGTGGCCTCCTCAGGACTAAAGTGCTTCCATTGCACATTTACCTGAGCGACGGCTTTGTTCCGAAGTGCTATTTCTCTCTAGTATAGAATGCATAGGGGTTCCACCTGGAACTTGCCTTTGGGTTCCACCTGCACCAAGTTCCAATCAATCTTATGAGTAGGGTCATTAATATACTTTTTCAGTAACAAAACATGAAATACATTATGAATTATTAGATTAGCTGGAAGTGCAAGTTGATATGCTACGGGTCCAATTCGAGCTAGTATCTCGAAGGGCCCACAAAACCTGGGTGCCAGCTTGGCATAGTTCCCTAACTTCAGCGAGAATTTTTGGGCTTTGACCTTCAAGTAAACATGGTCTCCCACTTGAAATTCCAAGTGTTTTATTTTCTGATCTGCATAGCTCTTTTGTCTGTCCTATGCTTCTTTCAAGTTATGTTGTACCTTTCTTACCATGTTCTCCATTTATTAGAGAATATTTGGTCCAACCATGAGTCTGTTAGTCGGTTTATCCCAGCTAATTGGAGTTGTACACTTTCTTCCATACAGTATTTCGAAAGGGCTCAACTTAGCCGAAGTTTGGTAGCCATTGTTATATGCAAATTCTACCAACTGTAGGTAGTCTTCCCACTTGATCATTTTTGTTCTTACATACATGCGGATCATATCCTCTATAATTTGGTTTGTCCTTTTGGTCTATCCATCCTTTTGTGGATGATAACTTGTAATGAAATTCAAATTAGTATTTAGCCCTACAAACAATTCCTTCCAAAAAGCAGATGTGAATTTTACGTCTCTATTTGAAATCACCATTTTAGGAATGCCATGCAATCTAAAAAAAAAATTCATGAATATTTCAACAATGTTTATAGCTTTAAAAGTAGACTTTACAGGAATAAAGTGTGCAGAATTACTGCATTTATCGATTACAACCATGATAGAATCATTTTGTTTCTGATTTTTAGGCAAACCTGTTATAAAGTCTAGCGATATGGTCTCCCATTTCCATTCTAGTACTGGTAATGGCTATAATAGGCCTGTTGGATGCTGGTGTTTGGCCTTAATCTACTGACAATCATGGCACCTAGCCAAGTATTCTGCTATTTCGCCTTTCATATTAGGCCAGTAAAACAATTTTCTAAGTGTTGTTATCGTTTTTTGGTAACCTGGATAACCATGATACGGTTTCTTATGCACTTTGTCCAAAACTGTTAATTTTAACTCTGTTGAATCTGGTATGTAAAGTCTGCTTTTAAATCGTAATAATCCCTTCTTCTCGATACTTAGATCTGGTTTATCTGAGTCTATGGTACTGTTTTGTAATTATGTCATCATCTTAGTGTAATTTTCGTCGCTAATACCGGACGTCCTTACCTTTTGATCCAGATCACTTTCTGCCCTACTGATATTTACCTCAAATAACCCATGGACTCTTCTGCTTAAAGCCTCTGCTACTTTATTTTCTTTGCCCTTGATATGTCTGATTTCAAAGTCAAATTCTCTCAAGAAGGCTAACCATCTGGCTTGTTGTGCATTGAGATCTAGTTGACTAAAGAGATATTTTACACCGCTATTATCCATCAATAGTAGAAATTTCCTTCCCATTATGTAGTGTCACCACATTTTTAATTCATTTATTACCGCTGCCAATTCTAAGTCGTGAGTGACATAATTTCGCTCATGTTCCTTTAGTTTTCAAGACTCATAAAAAATAATGTGTCCTTCCTGAGTTAGGACACCACCTAGTCCCTCTTTACTTGCATCAACACATACTGTGAAGTCTTTATCTGGGTCTACTACCTTCAAAATGGGCACTAATGTCAATAATTCTTTCAGCTTATTAAAATTGTCTAGACACTTTTGCAACTAGTTAAACTTGGTCCCTTTCTTTTGTAATGATGTGATAGGGTAGGCTATCTTGGAAAGTCCTTCTATAAACCTACTGTAATATCCGATGATTCCCATGAATGACCGGATATCTACTACATCCTTAGGTGCTGATCATTCCATAATGGTTTTTGTCTTCTCTGGGTCTATGACAATGCCTTCTGCTGTAATTACATGTCCTAGATATTGTATTTATTTTTTATAAAAGTCACACTTGTCAAATTTGGCATACAGTTTGTGTTTTCTCAACGTTTGTAGCACTATCCTTAAGTGTTCATCATGTTCTTCCTTCATTTTTGAATAGACTAGAATATCGTTGATAAATACTACCACGAACTTGTCTAAGTATTGACTAAAAATATTGTTCATCAAGCACATAAACGTGGTTTGTGTGTTAGTGAATCCAAAAGGTATGAGTACGAATTCATAGTGTCCATATCTTTTTTGAAAAGTTGTTTTGTTTATGTCCTCATCTTTTATCCTAATTTGATGATAACCGGATCGTAAATCCAACTTTGAAAAGATTTTGGCCCCACCCAGTTGATCGAACAGATCATTTATCCTTGGTAAGGGGTATTTGTTCTTAATAGTCATTTTGTTCAATTGCCTATAATCAATACATAGTCTTAGAGTACCATCTTTCTTTTTCACAAAGAGGACTGGTGCTCCCCATGGCAAGACACTCGGTCTGATGTACTCTTTGTCCAACAATTCATGTAATTGTGTTTTTAATTCTGTCATTTCTGGTAGACTCATTCGGTAGGGTTCTTTTGAGATAGGGGTTGATCTGGGTAGTAAGTCTATGTAGAAATCTATTTCCCTTCTAGGAGGTAATTCAGGTATCTCATCCACAAACATGTCTTTGAATTCACGTAGGACAACAAAGTCTTCTAACTTGGGCTTATCTTCTTTTTCTAATAGATTCGTCACTTGGATGGCGTAAACTTGACATCCCTTTCTAATAAATTTCCTGAGTTGTATCGTTGAAACTTGTCTGACTAATAGAGGTTTTGGTATGCCTTGGGTTGTTCTAACAGTGCCAAAATTATCTTTATAGCTAAGTATCTTTGTATAAAAATCTAGTACTGCTTTGTGTTGTTCCAACCAATCCATCCCGATAATCATATCATAAGATCCTAGTGGTAGGATGTTCAGATTGGTCCTTATCTTTTGACCATATAAGCTGAACTTGAGATCGGAAATAAAGTCAACTACTTTCCTTTTAGTGCTTGTTGCTAGTTGTACAAGCCATGATTTTGCGTGCTTCATTTTCTTAAGTTTATTCGACTCTACTACATCGGGAGTAATATAACTTAACTTATCTCTAGGGTCAATTAAAAAAGAAACTCAGGTGTCATTGATTTTACCTTCAATTTATACCACCGAGGACTAGTGGTCAGCTTGTCGACCATCTATGGCTGCATTTATCCGATTCAGACTTCCACCCGTGTCTCCCACTATCGAGGCTTCCTTCAAATTGTGAACAACAATTCTGTTTGTTGCAATTAAACATGGACATTTCCTCCTTAGATGAGTCTCTCGACACTCCCAACACTTTAATGGCTCGTGGGAGTTGTCCCCAAACTTCTTCATTCCCAGGTTTACCGGTTTACCGCTACCTTGTGTATTCGAGTGATTGGAGTGAAAATCCTTCCTTGGAAAAAAAATTTCTACATTCCGATAAGGAGTTGGCTAGTACCCCTTCTTCCACTAGTTCATTCAATCTTGCTTCTTATCCTTCCAGGTCTTGGGAAACTCTACCCACTATTTATACTAGTCATATCACATTCATTCTTTCCTGAATACCTCACTCAAGGATTTGGGGATGTCAAACTCAATTCTATCCTGGTAGACCTATGGTAAACAACTTAAGAATCGTTGGATTTTTACCTTATCCTCCCAGATGTATGGTACAAAACTTAGTAGTTCCAAAAATTTATTTCTACGGTCCTCCATTGTCATCTGTTCGAGTCGTAACTTGTAAAATTATTTCATCTTCCTTTCATAATAGCTTTCAGAAAGGTATTGTTTCTTGAAATACTTCTTAAAGTCGGACCATTCCAATTGTTTCTCCTTTAGGCCCTTGGCCAATTTTAGGTCCTGCCACCAAATGCTGGCCTTCCCCTTCAGACTGTAGATGGCCATTCTGACCTTCATGTTGCTGGAATAGTTGTAGATCTGGAAGTATTTTTTGATGTCCAACAACCATTCCTCCTATTCTTCTTCTATCCTGGATTCTCCATAAAAGGTAGTTGGTTTAATCTTTTTAAATTCCCCTTCAAGGTGGTCTACTTGTTTTCTTTTTCTGTCTGGTATAGTTTTGTCCTCAGCTGAAGGTGTCCCTTCAGATGAACTGTCTCCTTTTTCCATTTCCGGTGCAGAATTCTTGGAGGCCCTTTTGCTGACTTCTTCATCATGGTTATTGTCTTTTGGGATTTTCTTGGTTACTATACTACGCAGTAGGACTTCATTTATCTCTTGTTGTTCCTACTGTGCTTTCTTCAATTTTTCATTGTTGGCCTTGAAAACCTGTAGTTCAACAATAGGATTCCTCATTGTTTCCAACACCTCCGTGGGTGAGCTTCCATCACTGTGATGTCTTGGTTTCTCGGAGATCCTTGCTGTGGATTTCCTTCCATCCTAATTTATGCACCTTCTTGAGCTGCCATAATCAACACAAAACAAAAATGCTTTTTGTTTGTAACCACAAGGTTTTTTCATAAATCATAATATATACTAAGCAATTAATGTGGCTCTGTTCAGGCCCAGTGTTGTATCTTTTTCTCTGATACCATATGTAATGAACCTCAAATTCACCATAAAAAAAAAATTCTATGACATAATTCTATTTTATTTAAGCTTATAATTTAAGCGAGGTAAGACTCATTTCTATCCATAATGACATTATTATGCTAGTCTAATTTTACTTTGAACCAAAAAGATTATGTGGATAAATTATGTCCATAATTCTATCACTTCCCTTAACTCTCAAACTACTCCAACATACTCATATGTATATAGGGAACATCTAAACTTAGGTCGAAGGAACCTTTGAGGTTTAGATAAATAAATCTCAGGGGGAAGCACAACTATCGTTAGATCAAAAGGATTTGGCTACACAGAGTTTAACCTCTGAGAGGTCACACAGGAGAGTAGATGAATGAATGGTGGAGACACTTCAGGGTGAAGTGCCGAAATTGCGAGAATCGTCGGATCTAGAAAACGTGCGTGAGGTTTAAACCTCGTAATAGTAGAAGGAAGAGTACTCATCAATTCCCAAAATCATCGGGACTGTCCAATTTGGAGGACAGAAGTCAAATATACAAGGCCATCGGGGATTTGGACACCAAGGAAACGTGAATGAAGACTCTCCCAAATTCTCGAAAGGAGAAAGATAGGATTGATCACGACCATTGACCATCCCGAAAAGATCACAATTGTTGATCGTGGCTAAAATATTGCAAACGTCCATCAGAGGGACACGTGGCTTTTGGTTGGCATTTTGGCACCTAGGAAACCAAAGGGCGAGACCCCTTATTTTTCGTAAGTCGTGAAATCCCAGTATATGAAAACCACAAATCGTTTTAGTGTGAAAAAGGTTTTCAACGTTTCAGCACCTGGGAAACTAAAGGGAAAGATCCCTTGTCTCCACAAGTCAAAATTCTGGTACACAAAACCCCAAATCGGTTTAGCGTGAAAAAGGTTTTCAACGTTTCGACACCCGGGAAACCAAAGGGTAAAATCCCTTGTCTCTACAAGTTGCAAAATTCCAGTACACAAAACCCTGAATCGGTTTAGAATGAAAAAGGTTTTCGACATTTCGACACATGAAAAACCAAAGGGAAAGATTCCTTGTCTCCGCAAGTCACGAAATTCCAGTATACGAAACCCTGAAATGTGAAAGGTGTAAGTGTTGGTTCAGGACAGAGGAGAGAAAGGTTATATTTTAAGAGTTGTAAAATCTTTTGGGGTGGCAAAAAAAAAACGAATCGTCATTCTTGCCGAGTAAGGGTCTGTTATTGAGTGACTCCTCAAAAAGGAATTCAACCATCATATCTTTTGTCGTTATGAATTCTAGAAATTTTACTAAGGTTTAGTTAGAATGTTGTTCTCTACTGTTATTCCATAGTTGTTGTCTGTATAGTCTGAGTTCTTATGCATTGTATGGATTCTATGCATTTCCAAAGGCCCGCATCTTTTGAATCACATCTCAACAAAAGAAAAGGGGCTCTAGAATATTAATCTGTTGTACAGATATCAAGCAAGATACAAATATATGAATATAATCCTATTAAATGCATATCTTGGTCATGCATCGATACTTTAATGATGTTATTTCTTTACATAGCTTATTACTGAAATATACGAGTACTCAGTCATTGTCGTTCCTGTTTATACATCAACATTTCTGAGATCATTATCATCATCGAAGGAAATGTATACAGAGAAATGAAAAGGAAGAATGGAGTCTTAGTTTGTCAAAGTAATCAGTTTTGCACATTTAATTGTGCTTTTAATTGCAAGGTTGATATTTCGGCACTCGGGACTTGCTTGTTACATATACATGGAGTTCCTTTTCTCTAGTAAACTTCGAAATCCCGAACCCCAAAACCCCGAAAACGCTGGGCCACAGTCTTTTCACATTTCATGATTCGACATTCCTTATTTCATTTTGTTTGCGTGTCAGGTGTTCGTAAACCCCGAAATCCTGAAACATTGGGCCATAGTGTCTTCACATTTCATGATTCTAAATACAACGTGTTCTTTATATTTTGTGTTCGGCATGTGTAATCGTCGAAACCCGATTGACCTCTGTTTTTTCACACCATTTTGTTCTCTACGGTTTATGCCATTAAACAAAAGTCTAAGTTATTTTATCGGTAAAGGTCCTGAATAAACGTCTCTGAACCCTTATGCTTACGGAGAATTATAATTCTGTAAACGCCTACTTATTACCGAAATATATATATATATATCTGTGTGTGTGTGTGTGTGTGTGTATAGATTGAATATCTATCTGTCTTCTAGTTGTATGTGAACCTTATTGGGATTAAGCTCTAAAAGGAAAAATTTGTAGACATATCGGTGGAAATCACTTACAACTTCTGTACTCGAAATTCTGTCCATTTCCACTCTAATACTTAGGCATATATATATAAAAGAAATATTGACTGCAATTCCTTTTGTACTTAGCTTTTATTTGTTTTTGGACTATTAGGTACCCAAACAAACCCCAATCATTATCGTAACTTGGTGCATGATTTTCTTACCAAAGTATAAATACCCTATGTAAAGTTCTCAGGTTCAATTCCTTTTACAATAGATAAATTCGGTACACTGGAGTTTCAAAACACTGGTAATTACCCTACAACTACCTCTATGGTAATAACCTAGTTTATAAAGGGACTATTCCAAAATTTAACCATATAATTTACTTGCGATTATCCTTGGACAGATTTCGCCCAGGCTATTGTATCCATACCGAATTAAATAGATGCATTACAACTATGCCTAAATAATTCAAAGAGATGGAACATAATTTCAATTCAGATTTAACGAATACACTGCATCATATATACGAGCATTTAAACAGAAAATGGAAAGCATTTCATTTCAGATTTAACAAATACATTGCATCATATATAAAATCATTTAGACAGAGAGGAATATAGCAAGATATTTGAACTAGTTTGAGGGAAGACAAAGGGAACAACCACGTTCCTCCCAACCATAGAATAGGGCAGTCAAAACACTTGCCTGATTCACCCCCTAGCCTAGCCATGAATTCATGAGGGAAAACTTGGAATCTCCTCCTCAGCAAATGTCTTTCTGTTCCAACACACTCCTCTTGCCTCACACTCAATCTGTAGTGTTCATAACAACAAGAGAACTCAAAATCATTTTCCCCAACATACTTGGCAATGTCCTGCGTCCTCACATATGCTATTTATCAATTTTTCCCAGGTCTTTTTCCCTCCCTTGGGAATTTTCACAGCTTTATAAATCCTTGATTTTTAGGGGCTGCCAATAGCCAAATATCTGATTTTCCACTTGTAATAATCAGCCCAGAGGTAGTTCCAACATGTTCCCCACTCATGGAGTCATGGTCAGCTGATTTTAACATGGTTGTTCCATTTGTCCTCCTGCAATTAATATAATTATTCTATTTTTATACAAGTGTCATATTCAAATATTTAGTTGAGTTAAATCAGATATCTTCTCAACAGTCATAATAATTAATTACAAATATCAAATTCAAAATTTGGAATTGCCATAAATGGAAAAAAAATTCCAAATTCGAATTTACTAAAAACGGAATAAATTTCCAGCAAATTTAAATTTCAAAAAATATTTTATTTTTGGGGATGTCACAATGGGCCAACATCCCTTTCCAATTACATATTCCCAAAAACCCAAAAAGGACCAAAAAGGGGGTCCTGGATTCCACAAATTCTTCTTCTCTTTGCGCTTCATCTTTGACACGCTGTCGAAGTTGCAAAAATGGTAAATTATGACCAAGTGTTCCTCAAAACTTGGTCAAGGGAAAACAAGCCCCCAACACTCACCTGTTACTCATCCTGAGTCACTTTGGTCTAATCAATTTTGCCTCGAATGCCTCAAGCTTGTCTTGAGCTCCTTCGACCTGCTGCAGTGCAACAACCTCTTTCTCAGTAAACTCCTGGATCACTGCATCGTTTACTGGCCCTTCCAGGCATTGTTCCGCGGTGATGACAACCTGTTCAATCTAGGGTCCCTGGATTTCAACTTCAGTGAACAATTGGCATGCCTTTTCTTGGATTGGTTGAAGTCGTTAGGAGACTTCAATCATTTTACTTTGCAACATTTGTACCTATTGTTGGTCGGTGTGTTGTTCTAGAAATCTCTTCATTCTTTCGACTGGGGTTAAGGCCTTCAGCTGCACCTGTAGAATATCTGTGTGATTATTTGCTTGTTGGAGTTGTGCCTCCAATGTCTGCAACTCTGTATTCTCTACAAGGTTCTCATAAGTCTGGGTGCTTCTAGCGCTCATCTGCTTTCACTCCAAGAAAAGGGATTTTAATTGGCCAACTGCGCTATGGGTAGTTTCCTCCTTGAGATCTCTTATTTATTGACGAGTCTTGGGCACAGTACAAAGTTCCAGATCTGTGATGCACTGCTGAAGTTGTTGGATTAGTTCTTCAAGTTGTGCCACCTCCTGTGGGACACGTCCTTCAATATTCACTTCTATGACTATCGTAGAGTGAAGTGCTCTGTGAACCCTTTCCTGTGCTTCAAGTTTCTCTGCTAGCAATTGGTCCTTGCTCTACTATAACTGTTCTTTTTCCTCATCCCACTTTTCTTGTAGGGAAAGATTTTCCCATTATTCCTTACTCTTTTCTTCTACAAGTGTGTTCTGTACTTGTGTCAAAGCCTGGGTGGCTTGCGTCGTGTCTTCTTGAGCTCATTGAAGGTGAGCTTCGAATTTATCGACGATATGGTGTAATTGGGTGGGATCATCACCTATTCCTGTTGTTTCGATTGTCAAGGGTGCAATAGAAATTGCTCAGATGGACTGGAGTACCTTCTACACTTCTTGAATTTCACCCTTGATTTGGCTGAATACCTCCTCCTGCTTCACTTCTTTCTTTTCTACGATCTCTACTGAAGCATCATTCAGTCTAGCGACTAAGAAGTCGGAGTCGCCCAGTGTAAGGGTAGTCTTAAACGTAGTCTGGGTGGCCTTAGTTTTCTTTTGGGATGCGGTATTTGGTGATGTAATACTCCTTTTCTTAGAGGGATCCTCCTCCTCTCTTGGAGGAGTAACCTCGCCTTTGTTTTTCTCAACTTCTATGCCACCTAGTTATTCACCATCACCTCCCTGCACAGGTGAGATCGAAGTAGTATTCATGGATGTGCTATGACATCTCGAACTTCATCATCCTTCTTAGTCTTTCTTGTTCAACGTGTATCCGACATAGATTTAGGGATATCCACGTTAGACATTTATGCAGAGTCCGTTGCAACAAGGAGTTCCACCAACCATTCCTTGGTAATCTTCTCCAAGTCTTCTTCTATCAAGTTATAGTATGACTAGAGTTGTTGTTTGTGCTCATCAACACACACTGTGATATAGGTGAAGTGGCGGTTCGCACTGAATTTTATCAAAGGTTTAAACCTTTGAAGTGTGCTTGGGGTGAGGCACAGTGTAGACTAGATTGCATTCTTCAATTGGTTGTAATAGGCATGGAAGATGGAATTAGACTTCCAGTGCTTATTCATGTCATTGGAGTACCACAACATACAGAACTTCATGGAGAGTGGTTCGAAGGGTTCGTGTAACATCCCGCTCTGGCACACTAAGAACACTTATTATTTGAGGACACTTGCTCGCAAGTGATCTGGACTTTTTGATGTTAGACCTTTATGTTTGATTATGATGCGATTGACATATGACATGATGTGTTACTATTTGATGTAGACAGGTGCTATTGACGCAGTTTTA
>ML776548.1:2376483-2408447 GCA_009831015.1 Picea engelmannii
CGGGATAATTGTTAATTATTGATTCGTAGTAAAGGATTAAGGTTTACCTATTGCGTTAAGATACATCTACAAATATTCATTATATTTATGATTACCACTGAGGACTTTTATCTTCTTAGATGTTGAACCAGTCAAGTTTCAGTCTGTACTATAGGGGTCCCTTGAATGAGTTTTAGAGGGTACCTTGTTGACGAATATGATTTAGAGTCGCGTAATGGATTGATTTTAAGATTATTTTAGCTGATAGTCCCTTGTTAATTTAAGGTGTGCTGGGGTGTAAGAGCCTTGTGTGTGTGGTCGGCCTGTGTCGGGGGGGAGGTAAACACCCCCAGGTAGCCTTAGGAGTTTTGTCTCTGTGTGATTTTATTCCTGTAAGGGATCAGGTGCCGTATTAAGAGTCTCGGGCCCTTTAAAGGCAGGGTTCCACTCTTGTGACACACCTGGCAAAATTTGCTAGTTTCTGCCCGAGCAGTCGGCCAGGAGCCTATCTGACCCTCTCTTTCTCTGGAGCAGAGGACTAATATTAAACGCTCTGCTTTCTAGTGTAGAAGTAGAAAACCTACTACCATGGATTCTACCTTCGGTGTTCATGCGGTACCTAACCCAGTGTGTCGTTATTGTTGAAGATTTCATGGGGCACCTTGGTCTTGGGTGTTCCTTCTTGCAGTTTTTGGTCATGCGCCTTGCGTCTTCTTGATGTGATTGTCGTGATTGCATCTTTTCAGTCATTGGGTGGTGACGTAGAGTCCAGTGAGTCTGACTCCCCTCCTCCACGTGCGCACACACCTTTAAAACAAAAAAAAAATTGCACCTGTTGTCCGAGTTGTTGTCGTAACAAGGAGGGTTATTACAGTTCGATATCCAGAAAAGTGGAACCTTATGGTATCTCCTAGGCAATGAAAGCTATTAGTATGAGAAACCAACTAAAGTGGAACTCATACTCTTGGTCTTGCACTTCTCTATAATCAATATCTAGTTGGTTTACAAGGTGTTGTACCCAGTTCATCTGTAGTCCCTCGGCGCACTTCCCTGCGAGGTCAACTATGAATCCAATCACTTGTGTTGATCTGTTCTTGCAAACTAGCTTTCCTGTGATCAACTAACAGGCAAGGTGCACTGCGCCACTCTAGATAGAGGCTACTTCTAGCCTCATGTTCCTTTCTCGACATCGCCATAAGTTTCTTTTATCTTCTGCACTAGTGCTCAGTCTGAGGTCTTTCCAAGGTAATAATATTGTGGGCTAGGGCCCTGCATACTAAGTCCTATGATTCGATTGATCAAGGTCAGATCCATAGTGATGCGGCAGTCCAACCATAAGCATCCTTCGTGGTAGTAGTACAACAACAAATTGATGCATGCATTGACTTTCTGGTGTTTGCAGAAGTGCAAGATCTTCAATACATTAAGAAGTGTGGACTGCGTGAGGTTCTAGGTCCATGACTGTGTGATAATATTATAATTCTTTCCTTTGGTCCTGGTTAAGTACTTATGCGAAGCTAACATGCTATAAACTTTATGATATACAAGGTTAAAATCACTAAATTTTAGTGCTACGAGCTTATCTTGGTCAGCACAAACTATGTGCACCCCTTTCAAAAGGTATGCAGTGATCAAAGTGTACTCAAAATCTTGAGGTACACTTTCACAGTTGATGGCACCACTTAGAGGTGGTAAGTAAGTAGGTAGAATGCGTGGGATAAGCTTGGCATTTGCAATGTCATCCTTATGCTTGGTCTACTTCTTATCGGTCGGGTGGGATGGACCGATGCGAGAACTGGAAGGGGAGGCCTTGAGTCCTCTCATTGACGATGCTTGGAATCCTATAGATAATCCTTTCTCTGACATGACTCTCTCAGTCATTAAGTCAATCAAAAGTTCTTCAACAAATTTCTCAACAACGTTGAGCTCGTCCGACATACAAGCTCAGGTCAACTAGCTCGGGTGTGAAAATGAATTCAGGGACTATAGTGAATGGTATGGGAACAAGGAAATGATCATAGGGTGAATTAATCTCAGGTTTCGGGCTCAAATCCTCACTTAGCAAAAAGTATTCTTGGTGCGTGGCCCGATGAACTAAGTAGGGAAAATTAACAATAGTCTTCTTGCAACAGGTATGAGGTTGCATTAACTTATGTTATGTCCATTATGGCATGGTCTAACAGTCTAGTGGTGAGCCATAAATTCTTCCTGACCCATTTGAAGCGGTAGTCGAACAATTATATTAGCTTCCAATGGCTATATTACTTTGCCTCGGCGAAGTGGCATATGTCGCTTCTTTGATATCCCGACGAAGCTCCAATTCTGCAAAGTGTCTTGTTGTGAGGTACCCTTTGGGATCTTCTGTAATTTTTCAATCTTATCCTTCTTCTTACTTAGCTTTCTAGCCTTCTTTCCAATGAGCTTCGTCTCCATGATTCTCTTCCCATTTTGATTCTTATTTTCCTTGGACATAGTCACTTCATGCTGGTGAGATTCTCTCGTAGGGTTTAGGTATATCACTTCTTCTTTGTCTGGGGTACAAATTTCATCCTTTTGTGTAGCTTTGGCCTCGATGTCTGGGCTTCTAGTGTCATATGGGTTTGATCAGTTCTCCTGTTCTTCTATCATCTATGAGATCCTTTTAGTCATGAAATATTGTAACTCTTGTCTCTGTTGTTCTAAAACCTCTTCTTCTTCTTTCTTTTTGGCTTGATCTCTTTCAATCCAAGGTTTTTCGAGTAGCATAGTAAATGGGGCATTGTCCTCAATGAATTTGATAATCTCAAAATCTTCTTCTGTCGAAGTTCCATTGACTATCATAGGTATCTGAGCGATTTTTCCACATAACATCATTAGTTTTCCTCTGAATAATCCTATTCCTCCCAGTGAAGGAATCATGGCAGGATTCCCTATAGCTTCCCAAGTTCTTTCTGGCATAATGTTCACTTGTGTTTCTTCATCAAGAATACAGTCAATGTCGAAGTCCCCTTTTCTTTCTTCGACTTCCTCCTTTTCTTTGAAGATCTCTGGTAATCAAACATATTTATGTTCCTTCAAGATTTCTTTCATCTGTATTAATACTTTCTTTGATTTTTGTTGGGTTTCTACCTTTTCTAGATCTGCCTTATGGTATTCTTGATTCATATTTATCCTTTCAAGCTTAGCAATCATTCTAGCGAAATCCAATACCTCATGGTCCATAGCTTTGCAACAGAGACAACTAGGTATTCTACCAAGGCATTCCTTAGCTACATGGCTTAGTATTCTGCACCTGTAACATAGGATTAATCCTCACTTTATTTTAAATGATCCCCAACCTCTTATGTACTGCACACTAGAATCGTGATAGCTAACCTGCAAAAAATTATTTCTAGGATCCAGCATCCATTTGTTAGTCGAGAGATTCTTTCTATGCATAGGTATAACATATCTATCATTATACTTATTAGATCTATTCATATCAAACGTTCTTTCATCTATTAATTCCCTAGTTTTTAAGCTAGGACAACATCTATCAAACATACCTAGATCCATGCTCTAGAACAAAAAATTTCACTTTTCTTACTTCTACAGAGCACAAAGTTTCCAGATCTAATAACTTTTAACTATTGTTACCTTTATTAGATCACAAAGCTTACAGATCTTACCTCTTTTTTGCAGATCTGACCTCTTTCTTTCAGAAATTTCCAATTTTACTTTTCTTAGAGAATAGAGCATTCATATATCACTTATTTTCTTCAGATTTGATCTTCCTTTCTTCATATCTGACCTTATTCCTGGCACAAATCTTCACAGGTTGAGTAAAACATTGCACACTAGGGCAACATATCTACGCATAGAGATTTCTTTTTCACAAAGTTTCTTCTTCCTTAGTTCCTAGTAATCACAGTTTCAGGTCCCGACAATGAAACCATTTGTTGGCACAGGGTTAGACCCAGGGTTCAATGCTCAAGAGTGCACCAACAAATCCCTAACTACCGGCCCTTTCGGCAACACCTACAAAGAAGATGAAGCCTCACCCGAGGTAGAGGAAGGGGTGGTTGCAAAACTCAGGTGTCTGCAACCTTAGCTAGGACATAGATCTATGATTACATCATTAATATATCACTTAGCATCGATCATTCATAAATAATCAACCCTTATTATTCTTCACAGACAGCACAAAGATTTGTGGTTCACACTCAGATCTATAGTATTTCATCACTTAACCATATTAACCTAGATCAAATCTAGTCGATCATCACTAAGCATCCTCATTCACATATAACAATCATATATATCTAATAAGCACAAAGCATAAGTGGATATATCAAAGCACATAGAATAAGCAAAGGTAAACACATTGGATCACAACACAGACCATAAAACACGGATTTACATGGTTCAGCCCCACCCCAGGGCTACATCTGCAAGATCTTCTTCTTTATTATCATCTTCAATCTGTTACAAGCACAAAACCTCCAAAATCCTTCTTTGCATAAGACAGAATATCTGCACAGGTCGCTAGATCCTTCTTCCTTGCATTACAACACTTAGCTTTATGTAGCAACCTCACAGTAAATTTCACTTAGCCTTGCAATTCTTACATAGTTCGCACATATAACTTATTCAACATCACATAGATGCACTACCAATTGGACTAAGAAATCATATCTACTACTTCTTAAATTACCTATCTTTCTATTTATACATTAAAAAGGTGCACCTAAGAATGGGTAAACCCACAGGACGACATCCCTTTCCCATTACATATTCCCAAAAACCAAAAAAGGACCATAACTGGGGCCTGGCTTCCTCAATTTCGGCTTCTCTTTGTTCTTCATCTTTGACAAGCTGTTGAAGTTCCAAAAACGGTCAATTATCACCATGTTTTCCTCAAAACTTGGTCAAGGGCCAACAACTTATTCTACAGAGAATCATGATGCATAGAAGGAGGAAGGACTTCATAGAGAATGAACATTGCAAATATAGATATATATAAAGAAATTGACTCATAGAGAATTTCTTTAGTACACATAAATTATTCCATAGAGAACGTGATATATTTTACCAAAAACTTACTCTACAAAGAAGCACGATGTATAGATGGAGGAAGTACTTCACAAATAAAAGGAATTGCAAATATAGATATATATATAAACAAATTGACTCACAAAGATTTTATTTTATACACATAAATTACCACAGAGATCACAAGGTTGTTTAGACGGAGGAGATAGTCCACGAAAAACATACAGTTTCTTTTACATTTGCAAAGGAAGACTAATTTCTAGAGAGGACACAATGTATGGACAGAGAATATAATATGCGGGTACTTTTTTTTTATACCTAGAGTATTTTTCGTAGAAAACACGTGTTTCATGGACAAAAGATAATATTTTCAAGAAATATTTTGCATAGAGAACCACTGTAAAGAAAACCCTAAAAAATAGAAGGACCAATATAAAACTGTCGAAGAAGGGTAATAGAGTACTTATCATGCCTGTGGAGATACTTCATAGAGCCGAATTCCATAAGAGATTGGAATACTAGTGCCAGATGCAAAGTGTAAACAGATAAATGACCAAGAAAAATGAGACTCGAGAGATTAGTTATGAAGGAGTAATGGCACCTCAAACTTCTCGGTGATGGGAGGATCATCGGGTACACCACCACACTCCTTGCCATGTGGGTTGTCCAAAGTGTCGAGCCCATAGTGGGTGGTTCAATACAGTGGTAGGCCTAGAGGGTACTATCTTGGTTAGTCCTCCATTAATGGACTTTCCCTACATTTAAATGCCAAGACCAAACATTGGTCAAGGATCAGACCTGACCTCGCTTCCACTTTTTGTTTTCCATTTCAAACTCATTTAATTGTTGAGTGTACATGTAACCCTTTGTCGGATCGATAATAACTTGACCTGGTATAACTTCATACAGAGTCTATATTGCATATCGTATGTTACTCTCACTTATACTATGGAACATGCTTAGTAGATAGACGATTTCACTCTAGCACATGGACTATGGACTAGAATGGTTATAACAGTATAGTCATAGCTCTTACTTTAAGTCTCAACTTTGTAATATAGATTTTTATGAATAACATAGGTTATAATAGTGGGATGGGGATATTGTTATGACATTAATGGGTATGGTTAGTATGGGTTCAATGAAACCCCAAATTGTTTTTCTTTTGAACTTTATATAGGACCTAGATAGTCCTAGCACCCTGATAACAATAATCAGAGTTAAAACTTTAATGTAGTATAAAGCAGAATAACTTTTCAGTAAATCAAATGAGATTAGTATGGCTTGTTTTCATGAATAGTAGTAGTAACTTGTTGTTTGGAACTAAACCTCATACAGGATGTTAATATAGTAGAGAAACACTTTATGCATATAAACAGTGACGTATATTTATAAGGATTATTTCGTATGTCACGACAGTTTTCTATATTTTATAGATGTTATTTTCCCTAATCAAAATTTTTAATTTTAGTCAAATTTGGGGTACGTTACAGGACTAGTTTTCATTTTTCATGGCATCCACACACATTCTTTCTTTAGAATGGATTCTTCAAATCAAGTACGTTCTTTTTCTATGACATCACACATCAAGTCCATATAGCTAGAGAATGGATTAAGTTTATTGCTTTGTATCATGGTTCCTTATGGGGCACCATACTTCTCTCCATCTTGAATAAGTTCCCTTGCCCAGGATGGATTTCTCTTGTGAGAGATTGTCACCTAGGGAGGTTCTTCAGATTCTATCATGTCATTATCTTTTGGAATCTCATCATCAATGGTAACCATAAATTCCTTCACAAGTTCTACAACTCTGGGAGCTATAGGTTCTTCATATACTTCTTCAAGATAGAATTTCCCTTATCTTTTGAGTGTTGCATCTTCATGAAAGGTTACATATTTTTTGATCTCAATATGATGGTAACCTGGTATGTAAATTCTGAAGGCCTTAGATATCTCACAATATCCAACAAATATTCCCATCTTTCCTTAAGGATCCAACTTAGTTCTCCTTTCTTTCGAAATGTATACAAACAATGGACAACCAAATATTTTTATATGGCTTACATTTGGATTATTTCTAGTGACCATTTCTTCAGGGGTTTTGAATCTGACTGCACTATGGGATAATTTGTTTTGGACACAAATTGTTTTTCTTTTTGCTTCATCCCATAAGTGCATTAGAATATATTTATCGTGGATCATAGTCTTCAGTGATTGTGTAATTGTTCTATTATTTATTTTTGCTACGCCATTTTGTTGAGGATTATAGGGAATGGTTAGCTCCCTCTTAATCCCAACACCATGAAAAATATTCCAAATTCATTTGAGGTGTAATCTCCTCCATTATCTGACCTGCGTATCTTGATTTTTCTTTTGGAGAGGTTTTCTACCAAGGTTTTCAATTCCTTTAACTTTTCGAGTACTTCATCTTTTAATTTCAAGAAATAAACCTGAGTCTTACGAGAGTAATCATCAATAAATGATACATAGTATACATATCCTCTTAGAGAGGTTGATAGGATTGGACCACATACATCTAAGTGGAATATTACAAACCTTGTTATTCTGGTACATAGTATACATCCTTTAATCTCATTATAATTCATGTCATGTGCTTAAGAAACAAGTATTTTCTCTAGGTATCACAAAACATAATCTTCAATTTCTTCTTTCGTTAACTTCTTAGGTGGCTCATCATCTTCAACTACATGGGCATGATGTATTCTGTTATTTCTCCTCTTGTATTCTTCTGTTTTGGCAGGAAACATTCTTAGTAATGTGTCATGTCTTATAACAATGATAACATTGATAAGAGGAGAATTTTTTTTCCTTTCTCTTACACTTATGATATTTCTGGAATCTCTTTGGAGAGTGAGATTATTTATGAAAGTGGGTGAATCTCTTTGGAGAGTGATATTCTTTAAAAAAGTGGGTCTTCTTTTGGAAATGAGACATTTTATTTCCTCCTTTATCATGAGATTCCAGGGCTTGATCGTCATCCCTTAATAGTATGACTTCTCTTTTGGCCACTCTTGCTTCTTTTAGAACACATTATTCCCATAGAATGTCAAATTGGAGTTTCTCTTTTCTTTCATAGATAGTTTGGATGGAGGCATCCCAAGGTCTTATGAGACCATTAAGAGTTTTCATGATGATTTCATATTCATCCAAGTTTATCTTAGAGAAATAGGCTTGAACTGTTTCTCCTTTCTGCATATTTGTATTCTTGAGTTGGGTTCTCAATTTCATATTATTGTTGGTGTTATTTCCTTCATACATTCTAGTTAGATCATCAAACATTTCTTTTGGAGTATTCTTAGAAGACACTTGAGGGATCAGGTGGACCTTAATGGAATCTGCAATTATCCTTTTGTCCCTTATCATATCCTTATTGTACTTCGCTTTGGCTGCATATTCTTCGGGTTCCAGTACATTTTCCTTTACGAATTTTGCAACGTCATTCTCTTCAATAATGAGTCCAATTGTTTATTTCTAAGAATGGAAATTTTCCACACCTTCTAAATTGTCAACAAGATTGGTGCTTGCAGACATCTTGACATGGAGCTATGAAAAATGACCAGAAAATGAAAGTGCTCAAAAAATGAATATGAACATACCAGGAGATGCGTTGGACTGAGGCGAGTTGGTTGGAGCTAAATATTTCCAAAAATTCAAGTTTTACCCCTTGAAACTTGACCTGCACACTTTTGGACTGATACTTTTGGTACTGGTTCTGGTTTCATGGTTTTCTAGTACCAATCAAAACTAGGGTTTGAATTTCCAGAGAATGTGGACACTGAAAAGGTGTTCTCAAGCTCCCAAAAGATGCTCCAGGATAGGGCACACTTCCATAGATGGTTTTTGTTCAAAAATTCATCTCCAATAACAATCCCTAATTTCCTTACACGATAACTATGATGTTTTTAAATACCTATTGAAAGGTGCTCTATTCAGTCAAGCTATGATACCATGTTAAATTTAATTTTTCTATTAGGTTATATTCATTTTACTAGAGCATTCAATACATTTCCAAAACAAAAAAATAAAAAGGATCACTGAAAGAAAGAAAATCACAAGGTACACAACATTTTATCTTGGGAAACCTTCATGGGGGATAAAACCTAGCAAAACTTCCTCAATAATAGATTTCTAATACAATTTCAAGACTAAGAAAAAACCACCAAGAATAAACTAGGATTGAGCATGCACCTCTCTTCTCCTTGTTGCAACCACAACTTCCTTCAAAAGATGAGCACTAGAATTGTGAGTGAGTGAATGAACAAGTGAGGAACCATCCTCACTTATATATACTAGCTGAGGAGGTGATCAGGTTATATCTCTTCACTTAGTAGGGCCTACTTCTTCCAAGAGTGTTTAAAACCACTTTATAAACGCTATGGGATGAATTCTCAAATAAAACCATATAAATATGGTTTGACCAATCCATCAAAGGGGATTTGGTATTATACAAGACTTGACATGATCAATCCACAAAGGGGATTTGATCTATAAGATAATAACTGAACTATAATTCTAGAATATTCTTCGAAGTTACAATATTTCAACACGAGGAACCCATTAGATTACATTCATCTGCCTGCACCCTCTACACGATATCGAGCTTCTTTCTTATACAGATCTAGGAGACATTGTAAAGGTCTAAGTATTGTTCCCTTTTTACATCAAAATTATACTTATTAATCACTTTCAAATTATTAAAAAATTACTCTACTAATTTGTACCTGTGTAAATTCCCTTTCTTACAGGTCATATCTCCATCAATCGAAGGGCCTCGAGGATCGGATATCGTGAGATATATTTGGGTTCCTGGCTTGTAATATCAGAGGAAAAATATAATGGAAACCCCTTTCATGATTACTCTACATCATGGTTATCACTATCACAATTGGATTGGAATTTCTATATATCATTCTGATATAATTTTAAACACATACTGTCAACACACACACATATATAAATTTTCTAGGTTCTAAGTATATTTTTGTCAACCCATACATACATATTTTGGGTGCAATGATTCAATACTTTCCTCTTTAGATTACTGTCTGAACAATTTCCATTGTTATAAATGTATTATTATTTTCCATTGATATTACCATATAATTACTCTCCATTGTTATTGCTGTATAACTGATTGTAATTTGTAATAGACTTGCAATACTTCTTTTAAAACACTATAGATGGTATAATGTGCATGTTTATAAAACATAAATAAATAAAGATATATATTTCGTATCTATATCAAAATTTTACTTTAGGTATTGGCCATTATGGTACACAAAAAATCAATGTATTGGAAATAAACATAGAGATATTTATCTAAGTTATTTCATCATAATACAATAGTAATAAAAACAACATAGACATTTAAATTCAACAATTTAAAAAGAAAAACTTGGAACACAGAAGGAGTATCCAGGTTCCACCCAATTCTAGAATGGATCAATCAATTCATTTGATCTAATCACCCCCAAGCCTGATCAAGAATCCATGAGGGAGAACTAAGCTTTTTGTTTCAGCAGTCCTCTTGTTCTTGACAGTTTCCTAACACATATAATGCTCACACAACAACCCTTTCTCCCTCTGTTCTCTATAGAAATAAATATGTTTTATCTATTTCCTTTCTTCCACATGCTAAGTAGTGTCCTGCCTCCTCACACATGTGTTATTATATTTATTTTTTTCCCAGGTCTTATTCTTCCCCATGTCTTTTCCCTCCTTGTGAATTTTCATAGCTTGGGGAATTCCCTTATTTCCATGGTGTGTTAATCACTAGAATTGACTTTAGAAAGTTGTCCTTTCCTAACCAAGGTGAGATTCAACGTGTTCCCCACTCATGGATTCATAATCATCTCCTTTTAACTTGGTTTTTCCTTCTATCCCTTCTATTTATTAAATAAAAATATTGTCTCGTACATCTGTCTAGTCCCTAAGGACACTTAGAAATTCACTATCTAGTACAATAATTAAATAATTGACAATCAATTTTACCCACTAATTCTGTATTTGAATTTTCCACTTAAAGAAATTATTTAGCATGTTACTTTCGTTTAATCAAGGGGTATTTCATACTCTCCTCATTGGACTTAAAACCATCCTCGATGTTACTACTTTATTCTTTTCGATCATTCTTGGAACAAGGTTGGATAGGTATTCCTCATGAAATCCTCCAAATCCAATGTAGCTTCTTTAGGTCTGAAGTGATTACATTGAAATTTTAACTGAACGAATACCCGATTCCATAAAATTGTTTCTTTCTTGTCCAAAATGCACAAAGGTTCCACCTGGAGCTCACCTTCTGGTTCTACCTATGATAAATTCCAATCAATTACATGAGTAGGGTTATGAACATATTTATTTAATAATTATATACAAAAATCATTATGAACTTTCAAATTCCTTGGTAGCACTAGTTGATATTCTATTGGGCCAATGCGAGCTAGCACTTCAAAAGGTCCACAAAACCTCAGTGCTAGTTTTGTACATCTCCCAAGTTTCAACAAATATTTTCTTGCCTTAACTAAGAGATAAACATGATCTCAAACATTAAATTATTTATGCATTCTATTTAGATATGCGTAAAGTTTTTGTAGGTCCTGCGCCACTTTTAAATTTTGTTGGGATTTTTTCACTATCATTTCCATTTCTTGTAACATATCTAGTCCAACCATGATCCTGTCTATTAGATTATTCTAGCTAATCATAGTTGTAAAATTCCAATCATAAAGGATTTCGAACGGAATCATTTTGGTTGAGGACTGATAACCATTAATTCTATTAAAGGTAAATAGTCTTGCCATATTGTTGGTTTATCCATAATTTACATTTGGAGCATGTATTCAATGATTTGGTTTGTACATTCAATTTTCCCATCTGTCTCAGGATGGTAACTGGTAAAAACCGTTTGGTTGATTTTCAAGACCTGCAATCAATGCCTTCCAAAAACTTGAAGTAAACTTAACATCTATATCAAAAATCACCTTCTTTGGTATCCCGTGTAACCTAAAAAATTCTTTCATAAAAATTTCTACAATATGAAAAAATTTGTAAGTAGTGTTTACAGGTATAAAATGTGCAAATTTACCTAACTTATCAACTACTACCATAATTGAGTCATATTGTTTTTGAGTATTTGTAAAACCTATGATAAAATACATTGATATCACTTCCCATTTCCATTCTGGTATAGGGAAAGGTTGTAATAGACATGTTGGATGTTGATGTTTTGCCTTTACCTGTTGACATTCTATACATTTTTCCAAGTAGTCACTTGTAGAAGTTTTCATATTAGACCAATGAAATTGTTTTCATAGTGATGAAATCATTTTATGATATCGTGGATGGCATGAATAAGGATTTTAATGTATTTCATTAAAGAGTAGAAATTTTAAATCGACGGAATTTGGTATGTAAATTATGTTCTTAAATTTTAGAATTCCTTCATGGTCGATACTGAAATGTTCCCTGTTTATTTCTTCGGCACCCGTCATCAAATTTTCCTTTATTTTTACATATTCTTTACCTGTTGTACTTGTAGATCTGATTTTGTCTCTAATATTATTAATGGATTTACTCACAATTATTTCATAAATGCCTCACGTCCTTCTACTAAGTGCATCTGCAAATTTATTTTCTTTGTCTTTAATATGTTTGATTTCAAAATCAAATTCTCTCAATAATGCCAACAACCTTGCTTTCCATGCATTTAATCCTTGTTGATTTAACAAGTACTTTATGCCACTGTTGTCAGTTAGAATCAGAAATTTCCTTCCTATTAAATAATGACACCATATATTTAGTGCATGTATCAGAGATGTTAGTTCTAATTCATGTGTCACATAGTTGTGTTCGTGGTCCTTTAATTTTTTGGATTTATAGTCTATCAAGTGACCTTATAGCAATAAAATTCTTCCTAACCCTTCCTTGCTAGAATCGATGCATGTAGTGAAATATTTTTAAGGGTCAACAACTTTAAGAATTGGTGCGGTAGTTAATCATTCCTTTAACCGATTAAAATTTTCCTGACATTCATGTGACCACATAAACTTTACTCCCTTTTTATATACAGATGTAATATGAAAAGAGGTCTTGGAAAAAAATTCAATAAATCTTTGGTAATAACATGTTATCCCCATAAATGATCATATCTCTGCTACATTTGTGGGTCTAGTCCATTTTGTTATTGCTTTTATCTTTTTTGTATCTACTAATATACCATCCTCGAAAGTAGTATGTCTTAAATATTGTATTTTATTATTATATAAGTCACATTTGATGATTTTAGCATAGATTTGATGTTCTCGTAATGTTTGCAACAGTATTCTTAGGTGTTATTCATTTTCTTTTTCCGTCTTTGAATAAATAAAAATATCATCAATAAAAATCAAAACAAAGTGATCTAGATACTAGATGAATATACTATTCATTAGGAACATGAAGGTTGATGGTGCATTTGTGAGTCCAAAAGGAATTACCACAAACTCATAGTGTCCATATCGTGTTCAAAAATTTGTTTTATTAATAACGTCATCCTTAATTTTTACTTGGTGATAACCAAATCTTAGATCAATCTTGGAAAACTTTTTTTCTCCTCTCACTTGATCAAATAGATCATTAATTCTTGATAGAGGATACTTATTTTTAACGGTCATTTTATTTAACTGTCGATAATCGATACATAATCAGAATGTCCCATCCTTTTTCTTGACAAATAATATCGGTGCTCCCCATGGTGATACACTGGGTCTGATATATCCTTTGTCTATTAGTTCTTGTATTTGTATTTTAAGTTCTGTTAACTCAGGAATACTCATTTTATAAGGTTCCTTTGATACGGGGGCGTATCATGTTACTAATTCAATCGAGAAGTCTATTTCTCTCCTTGGAGGTAATTCTGGTATCTCATCCGCATAGACATCTCTAAAATATTTTAAGATGAAATAATATTTCAGTTTTGGGTTTTCATCTTCATTTAACATATCCATTACCTGAACTAGATACAATTAACATCATTTTATGATACATTTCTTAACTTTCATGGTCGATAATTGTCTTAATGAAAATGGATCTGTTAGTCCTTGAACCATTCGCTTTAACCCATTTTCATCTGGATAAACAAATGATTTTTCATAACAATTTAACAGGACGTTGTGAGATTCCAGCCAATCCATACCAACAGGAATGTCATATCATCGTAAGGGTAACAAATTTAAGTTAACTAAAGTATTTTTATCATTTATTCCTATATCACACTTAGAAATATATTCTAATAATTTTCTTTTTGTACCAGTGACCAATTGTACTAACCAAGACTTAGGGTGTTTCACTTTTTTTAGTTTACAACTTTCTACTAATGATGGGGTTATGTAACTCTAACATTCCCCTAGGTCTACTAGGATAGAGACTTGTTTTTTATGTATATTACCTTCGATCTCTACTACAATAGACCGATGATCAACTTGTCTTCCTTCCAAGGAAGCATTAATTCTATGTATGTATTTTCCCATATCTCCCATTGTAGTAGCTTCATGTAGGTTGTGAATTGTAGTATTATTTTCTCGATTTAAACATGGGAAGTTTCTCTATAAATGTGGTTGCCACACTCCCAACATTTAAATGGTTATCTAGGATCATCTACAATCTTATTAAATCCAAAATTTAATGGATTTTTCCCTCCGTTAGCTTGTTGTGTACTAGATGGATGGTTATTTCTTTGAAATCCCTTATTCATGTGACGATAAGGGGTTGGTTTAAACCCTTTCTTATGTTGACTCAGTTTATCATGTTTATTGTACTTCCAAGATTTAGGTGTTCTAGACCTCTTTTTATATTGTTCATAGCACATTCTGAATTTTCTAAACACTTCATTCAAAGATTTAAGATTGTCAAATTCAATTCTGTCCTTTTAAGACTGTGGTAAGAAGCTTAAGAACCTCTGAATTTTCACTTTATATTCTTTAATATAAGGTACAAATCTCAAAAGATATAGAAATTTATTAATTAGATCATTCATTTACATCTGTCCTAGTCTTAGTTCATAAAATTCCTTAGTCTTTCTTTCATTGTAACTTTCTGATAGGTATTGTTTCCTAAAGTATTTCTTAAATTCTGACCACTCCATCCTTTTCTCCTTTAATCCCTTTGCTAATTTCAGATCCTTCCACCATATGATTTTTTCCCTTTTAAGTTATATATGGCCACTCTAACCTTCATATTTATGGAACAATTATAAATATGAAAGTATTTTTTTATTTCTAGTAACCATTCTTCAAATTCTTCACATGTTTTTTACTCTCTGTGAAATGTAGAGGGTTTTATTTTTTTTAATTCACCTTCGATATGGTCTATATATTTTAATTTGTTGGAGGAGGGTGTTTTTAATTATTCTCCTCTTGGATGAGTGTTTCTTGAGGATCTATCATTTGACTTAGATTCTCTGCTTGATTTTTCAGATGACTGGTTGCTAGTTTCTTTATTTACCTCTGATTTCTTTGATTTAGTCTTCTCAACCATATTTTCTTGTAATATCTCATTCATATCTTGTTTCTATTCTTGTTTCTTCTTAATATTCTCGTTGTCTTCCTTAAAGTTCTTAAGCTCCACTATGAGGTTCCTCATTATTTCCAACACCTTAGAGGATGAATTGTTTTAACTTTTATATTCAGGGTTTTGTTGGTTGACATTTCCTTCAGGGTTAATTTCTTCTTCATTTTGTGTCGAAATACTTTGAGGTTGAATATTATCCTGTCACTTTAACAATAAAATATTCATCTGGGTTAGAAATTAAGCATACATAATTATGTTTAATAATTTATGTTTACGCCCATATGGTCTAGTGTTGTCAACCTAGGCTTTGATACCATATGTAACATACCCAAACCTCATTAAAAACAATTTGGATTATTTATTTAAGAATATTAATATATCAAAGGATAACTAAAAAAAAATTGTGAACATGTTACCTAACAATCTATTTCTATTTTTAACTATGACACTTAACTTGCTCAGTTCCACAATTATTACTTTGACAATTCATGTCTTATATATTGAAGTCCATTACAATGAAAATTTAAATGCAATACTAGGTGTTAATAACCACCTAGAATCATGGTCCATTGACTATAAGTAAAATACCTATATGTATTCCTATACATAGTCAAAACATTGATAAAGAAATGGAATAGTTTCTTACAAGGTATACGAATTTGAATTAATTATACAAGTTCTTTACAACTTTATTACTATAGCCGACCACCTATATTATTTCCTTTACATTGCATGTCATTACTAAGTGATTTTTAAGTCCTATGGTAGCCTTAGGCTTCCTTTATCATTTTAAAAATTCACATAACAATCAAGGTTTATGATATAGCCTAAACATGGAGTTAGGTTTGCCAATTGGACTACTAGGTGAATAAAACATGTTGGTGGGATATTATTTACATAGAAATATCTATTGCCTGTAAAAACCAGGTTCTTGAAACCTTTGGACCACTCTTTGAATGTCGGGTATCCACCTTCACATGGATCTTGTAATCTATACAAATAAATTTTTCTTTAAGGTACCGGTGAGGAGCTCCAAGTATCCCTCATTACTTATGCTAATTAGGTTACAAAATTTACACCTTTCCCTGCTATTGTTTCCTCTTCATTTTCTATGGTATGGCAATGAACCAATTTTTCTTCTACAGGAATCGATTTTCTACTCTCATTTCTTACCAACATATGTCTCTATGAAAAATTTCAACCATCTACTCTGATCTTTAGATCTTAGCACTATAAAAGTGACTATTATTGGTTCTCATTCTCATTAATTCTGGCTTGGTCCATTCTCATGGAGCTTCCACCAATAAAGAGTTTGTGGTAGTAGAAATGGCTACAGTCCGAGAGATCTTAGGTAAATAAAAATCTCTGGGTTTACCCTGAAATGATAGGTTTTTAGAATGATTTTCTCTTAATGGGAGAGAGACTTTATTTATGACTGCAACCTCATGCTTTTTACAATTCTCATAGTTCACTCGGAGAAGGGAGGATACGATTCAATCAACAGTTTGTATCTTCTAATCATGTCAGAAGAGGTAAGAGTTCCCTTTTATTTTTATAAACATCTCCCCTTTTTCTTCTTATTATTATTTTTTAAAGAAATAGTATGTGAGACATCTTTTTGTTATTTTTCTTTACCTTCCGGGAGATCTCTGATTACTTGAGTTTCCTTTCAGTTCTCCATTTCTCATCGCATAATTGTTTGTTCATAATTAATTTAGACAGTTTAACTCTTTGTTACTGTTTGTTCTCATTGACTCAAAAAATAACTATGTTGTTGTCTTAAGTTACTACACTCTTCTATGAATGTATTGTCACTAGATGCTCCACTTCCCAGGATTCTTAGAGAGTATAATTTGTCTTATCAATTATGTAACATCCCGCACTTGCACACTGAGTGAACTTATTCTTTGAGGAAACTTTCTCACAAGTGATCCGGATTATTATGCTATTAAAACATTGATTTTGATTATGAGGCGTTATGGGTTGATGTCATGTTGTTTTGTTGCATTGACATAGACAAGTGTTATTGACTCGGTTTTATTGAGTGTGCAAGATTTCGGACCTCAAGAGTGCAAAGGCATCGATGGAACTCCTTGGACTCTGGATCTAGTCGGGGAGTGAGCTAACGAGGTTTGATTGTTTTATATGTGATATTAGTGCATTTGATTAGATGATATGATATGGATATATTTATGACATGACTCATAGATGATGCAGGCTGATGATAGCTTGTTAACCAGACTCACATGTGGAGTAGAGGGGTCATTCTCGACTACCAGAGATTTTGAGGGAGAGGTGTGGACAACAGCCTTGCCATAGACTACTATCACTCCCACCGTGGCTTGAACTATAGGTTAACGATTACCTAGTTTGAGAGGACCCATGATGTCGTGAGGTAAACTGAGAAAGTATCTCATGATGATTCTAAGGGGTGAGCAACAAGGCAGGGGCCTTATTCCTTAGAGGCCATTAGTCTCCCACAAGATCACCTGGTGGACTATTGACTCTAGGGGTTTTTTATTTCTACCAAGTCAGTCAAGAGGTGAGTGGCACCCTTTGAGCACGTGGTGTGTCATGAAGGGCACGTCGTGCAAGAAAAATGGAAAGAGGTGAGTGGCACCCTTGGAGCATGTGGTGCATCCTAAAGGGCATATCACGCAAGAGAAACCAAAAGAGGCGAGTGGCACCCTTGGATCACCTAGTGCGTCCTGAAAGGCACGTCATCTGGTTATTTAATAAATGAGTAAACCTAGATGGCTTTATGACAATAAAGTGTTAAAGAAGATTTGAAACCCTTCCCTAAAAAAAAAATATGTGTCGCCTCGCCTAGGAAATTAAGGTCTAGGTCTAATCTTTGTTGGTGGTAAAATTTTACCTTTTTATAAAAATAAAAAAATAATAAAAATAAGCATATATAAAATAAATAAATAAATAAAATAATAAAGATAATATTCATTAACCTTGTGACAAGAAGGGGGTAGGCAATTAAAGTGTTTTCTAAAAATCTTTTGGGATAAAAAACATAAAAAGGGGAATGCTTGTTTTACTTTTATGCTAATTAAAAGTTTAATTCATTAAAAAAGGGGGGAAGAAGGGTAAGTTTATGCACATGCCTTTTTGAGTTTAATTAAAAAGGTAAAAAGGGGAAATCTAAAATAATTAGGAAACTAGGAAAAATGGAAACCTGAAAAGAAAGGGGAAACACTAGGAAAAAGAAGTTAGTCCAACTTAGTAAGGTATCTACCATTTAAGAACTTTCTAATTTAAACTGAACTAGCAAATTAATAATGGTGAAAGTCATTAAAAGTTGTAAGAGGATTTTGGGACACCTAGGAGTGATTCTAGGAGTGACTCGAGGTGGGTGAGGGAAATAAGGGTAATTAATTAATTAAAGAAACTAGTTTTTGGAGGAATGAAGGGGATGGGTGGCACATGTACGGGGAGTATTTTTATGAATTAAATTATTAAACATTAAATAAAATGGGATTTGGGAAAGTAAGGGACTTCGATACTCTATATAATGGAGGGAGGAAAATGATGAAGGACCTCTTATGTTTTGCGTAACGTTACGTTGCAAAAATATATACTTGACTAACTTATCTTGTGGGAGTTGGGATACCCAACTTGTTGAGGAGTGGTAGCTCAGCCTTGCGAGGTGAGCTGGGAGCTAGTTGATTCTAATGTTAGTGTGCGTGGCCCCTTTATGGCTCAGGGGGCTAAGGGGGAGTAAGAGTACCCGTAGTGTTGGTTGGGAGGTACCGGTGAAGTCTCATTGGTAGGAAAGAAGGAGTTGCATGGAGCATGTGGGACATCAACTGAGAGCGGGTGATTGGGCAATGATACGCCTTCTTTTACTTCTGCATGGTAGAATGTTAGTATGATTTATGCTTTCATCTCTGTATGCTTAATCAAGTAAAGTGTATGATAGTCTTATCATTCTAGTTGATGACTAAAATTTCCCATAGCCTTAGCTTGATGATTGATTGATTTCCCATGGCCTTCAATCCATACATGTCTTGACCGTCCTAAGGTTTATTGATTGTGATGATTGCAGTTTATTTTTGACTTCGTCCCTAGCTCATCAGTCTGTGCCTGAGCAGTCAACCAGGAGACTAATCTATGTTCTTTGCTTCGGCATTAATATACCTATGGATCTCAATGCCCTTCTTTTCTTTCCATGGATGATGGGAAAAGGATGTTCCTGTCAGCAGTCTACCTCTATTTTTTTCCTTGGTTGATTATTTGTCTTGCACCTTCTAGCAAAAGTACCTCTGCATATGGATTTCTTGCATCCATGTTGGTTTATCCCTGTGATCCTTTCAATGAATTGTCCCATTGGATATTTTCATTTATCATGTTGTTGTCTGCATTGCACTGGTATCCCGACAATAGAAAAATGATTCGATTTCCTGTCTGCATTTTTATATTGGTATCCTGAAAATGGAAAACCATTTGTATTTATTATTCATGTTTGCGTTGTATTGGTATCCTAACAATGGAAAAATGATTTGATTTCATGTCTGCATTTTTGCATTGGTATCCTGGAAATGGAAAAACATTTTTATTTGTTATTCTTGTCTACGTTGTATTGGTATTATGGGGATGGAAGAATGATTTGATTTCATGTCTGCATTTTTATATTGGTATCCTCGCAATGGAAAAACAATTTGATTTATGGTCTGCATTTTTTTATAATTGGCATCCTAGTAAGGGAAAGTGTTTTGGTTATTCCTGTATGCATTTTCATTTGGCATCCAGGCAATGAAAAAGGGAAACCCCAATTTTTCCATTTAAAACATGACTGTGATTGTTGTTGAAATGCCCACATTTTTGCCTTTTAAAAGTTGACTGAGTTACTATTGAAATGCCCACGTTTTTTCCTTTTAATATGATTGACTGAGTTGTTGATAAAACGACCATGAATTTGCTTTAAAATGATTGACTGAGTTGGTGATAAAATTCCCATGAATTTGATTTAAATCGATTGCCTGAGCTTGTTGTAAACTCCCATGATTTTGGCTATTAAATCGATTGCCTGAGCTTGCTGCAAATGCCCACGATTTTTGCCAATTAACTGTGACTGAGTTTTACTGCTAGTGTGACCACGAGTTTCCTTAAATGTTGATTGCATCGATTGTTGAATGACCACGAGTTGATCCTTCTGCAGTTTGTTTTGTATTCTTATTCTCCTTCAATTTGAGTGTACCCAACATTATCACTGCCAAACATTAATTGCTACAACCATGTTATTGGTCAGATTAATTTCTATGTAACTGCCATGTTAATTGCCAGTCTAATTGCTACAACAACGTCAGAGGACAACAATTTCCTTCTTAATATTAATTGCCACAACGATGTTAACAGTCAATAGTTCCCTTCTTAATGATACCGACAACTAGTTATTTTTGGTACGTTTATATTAGATATACAACATGTGTAATTTAAATGATTACAAGTGTTATATTGTAGCATTTTACATTGATGTGGCTAATGTAGTTATAAATTCTCATTTGATAGTTAGATTGTAATTTTGGGGATTAACTTAGAATTACCCTTTTAGATGGTGATTAATGGTTAAATGAGTTTAGGAGTATTGACCAAAGTATATATTAATATTGCTAAATTAAATTGTAGTTAATGATTAAATCATATTGCAGCATTGCCAAACTAATTCGTAATTGAGGTTATTTCGATTGAAATTAATGCTTGATTGTAATATAGAATTGTCGATTGATTTGAAGGTGATGTTATTTAGATTGAAAGTAACGACTATGGTGTAAAGTAGAATGGTCAATTGTATTGTATTAATTGTTAATCAGTTGGTAAGCTAAAGACTAAATTATAATTTAGACTTGCTAAATTTTGATAGATATTCAATGTCAAAAATAATTTGTAACTGTTGACTGGATTAGATTGGGTGATTGGTTGGGTTGGGGATGAGGTCGTGTATTGGCTTGCATCATCCATTGTCTTCATCCTCTGGCATTTTTTCAACCTGTTGTTGGGGTATGGGTGTGGTTTTCCTTTCGGTATTGGGTTTCTAGCATGTCAGACTTATCTAGAGTCCTCGGTCCTGATAGGATGGGTGGTGCCAAGGTTGTTGACACATCTATCACCTGGGAATGGCATGATTCCTGATGAGGGGATCATGGCATGCCCAATGGGATAGCGGTGAATGAAAACCTCACTGGAGTCGGTGTGTGTTTAGGAGTGTTGTCGAGCGTGGTAAGTTTCTTGGGTGCATGGGTGGAACGTCTTCGTGCGTTTGGTTCATGTGCCTTGAGGTTATAGTACTGTTCATCAACATCATTGTGTCGAGATGGAAAAGTTGTTCCTTAGTGTGTAAGAGTGTCTCGTTGCATCGGTCGGGTTGCCCTTGTGCCTGTGCATGGTGTCATAGTATCCTGTTGCTTGAACTGCATGATTTCATTCGCCATTAGTGGCAGGGTTAAACTGTTCCCGTCGTCGCCTTCTTGCCTCTTAATTCTTAAAAAAACAAAAATAAAATTTGCTTCTCCCATGGTTGTAGCAATGGGGTAGTTACACTTGGTATCAGAGTAGGTTCGACCTGTGACTTTGGATCACTACAACTTTCGTTGATATGATTTGATTATAATGTTTCTAATTAAGTTGACTTCTAGTCGTGCAGGTAATCATGGTTAGAGGACGCTGCAAAGGCAGATGATGGGGTTCTAGGGGAGGAGGCACGACACCTCCAGTAGCATCCATGCCTAAGGGGTCTAACCTCCAAGGAGATGAACAGGTTGTCGGGCAAGAGAAGATAACAGTAGGTGATTTGGTCGGAATGATGAGATATTTTCAGCACATGTCTGAGGCACTGATCAGTCATTTGGACAGAGATGAGGCTAGGGTGTCAACACCCCCTGAGGGTCCACCATGCACTCCGGTCGGTACTGGTAGCATTCACCATGATCTCGAGAAGGTCAAATTTCCTAAGTTCTTTGGTGCCCTGGATGGCGTAGCCAACGAGGCATGGATAGAGAATATGGGGATGTGCTTTTCACTTCGCAACTATACCTCTAACATGAAGGTTCACATGGTGGTCTTTCAACTAAAGTGAAGCACTCTTCTATCATGGAAGATGCTCCTATCATAGTTGAACATGGTCGTCAAAGATGTGTCATGGAAACTTTTCAAGGAATGGTTCTGAGAGAGGTACTTATCAGAGGAATTTATTGAGCCTCAGCTCAATGAGTTCAATGCCTTACGATAGGGTGACCATACAATGCCCGAGTACGAGGCCTATTTTATGGAGTTGCTCCTATATGCTCTGCATCTTAACACGGAGAAACGTAATTTCAACAGGTTTGTGTTCAGCCTTAATGGTAGCATACGTGCAAAGTTTAGGATTGTGATGCCTCAAACCTTGCATGATATCGTCCAGAATGCCCTCATAACAAAGGAGGAGCTTATCAGCGGGGGTCAAAGTAGGACTCCAGTGAGATCAGTATGGCAGGTTTCATCTAGAGCGCAATAACATTAGACACCAGCCAGACATACGCCCAGATATCATGGCTTCTAGAGAGGATCCACTTTCACTACACCTCGACGACCAACGCCTCAGTAATAGACACCTTATAGGGGACCATAACATCAACAACAATGTTTACCATAGCAACAGTGTTGACCATAGCAACAACAGTTTAGGCATGTTCAGCAGAACAGACCAGGATACTAGGTTGGTGGGCCATCATCTTCTACTTCAGGTACTAGGACTACTGGATCGAAGAAGGGGTGTTGGACATGTGGGGAGGCATGCTACCAGTGTGACTTCGTTGTGGAGAGGACTAGAGAATATGGATCAGTCACGCCCACTACTGTGGGAGATTTGGGCAAGGCCCATCAGATTCATGCGGAAATGAATAACTGCTAGGAAGAAGTCGACTATGCTCGAGACGACAGGTACCATCACTGACTAGACCCTTAGTATTTTGATAGATCCTAGTGCTACTGAGATTTTCATTTCTTGTATGACACTAAAATGAATTAAGGTAAAGGAAGTCGAACAGGACAAGTTTAGGTTCGTAGAGATGGCTTCTAGATCCAAACAAAAGTTTGGAGGAAAGGTTACGGGTTGTATCCTTAATCTGGGAGATTTTTCCACCAAGGCCAACTGGTACATCACGATATTAGGATCTTATGACATCATGATTGGTAAGGACTGGTTGGAATCACATGAGGCGATACTCAACTGTAAGATGAAATGGTTGATCTTGGTCGATGATGAGGGACAGATACGCGTGATTGTAGGATGGAAGCAGGGATTTTCCATGAGGTTCATATCTTCCTTACATCTTCGGAAGAGCATGCACAAGGGATGTAATCTTTATGTGATCCTTGCGTTAAATGAGAAGGGAGTAGCAGAACGTCCAGAACACCTTTGTTTGGTGAGAGAGTTTGAAAACATATTTTCGGAGGATTTACTTGGGATGTCGTCGGAGAGGGAATTGGATTTTACCATAGACCTAAAACTGGGGACTGAAATGATAGCAAGAATGCCTTATCAGATGTCGACCCTAGAGTTACAGGAGTTGAGAATGAAACTAAAGGAGTTGTTGGACCTGGGACTAATACGTCCATGTGTTTCATCATGGGGTGCACTTGTTATTTTCATACAAAAGAAGGATGGATCGTGGAAGATCTGCATTGATTATTGTCAATTGAATAAGGCAACGATCAAGAATTAGTATCTGTTGTCGAGGATTGATGACATGTTCGATCAAATGAAGGGTGCGACAATGTTCTCAAATATCTATTTGTGATTGGGGTATCAACAATTACATATCAACGAGTATGATGTCCCTAAAACCTCCTTTAATACGAGGTTTGGACATTACGAGTTTAGCGTTTTACCGTTTGGACTGACAAATTCCCCAAGGGTATTTATGAGTTTGATGAACAGGATGTTCCACAAGTACTTGGACAAGTTCATCCAAGTATTCATTGGCAATATTTTGATTTACTCTCGGACGACGGAGGAGCATGACGAGCACTTGCGCTTGGTACTACATTGTTTGCGAGAGCACAAATTTTATGGGAAGTTGTCCAAATGCTCATTTTATCAATCTAAGATTCGCTACTTAGGGCACATCATCTCCAGCGAAGGTATTGTCGTGGATCCAACAAAGGTCGAGGCTATTATGGAATGGCTTGCACCAATGAATGTCATGAAAGTGCGTAGCTTCATGGGTTTAGCAGGATACTATTGACGATTTGTCGAGGGATTTTCGAAGAGAGAAAATATGATCATGTAATTGAAGAAGAAAAACAAGAAGTTTATTTGGACTGAGAAATGCGCAAAAGCATTTTAGAGGCTCAAGGAGTTGTTGACAACAACACCAATACTAAAGTTCCCTGACATGAACGCGGACTTCATGGCATGCACTAACGCATCCAAGGAAGGCTTAGGCGGAGTCTTGATGCAAAATCATCGAGTAATCGCTTACATCTCGAGGAAACTGAGAAGGCATGAAGAGAACTATGTGACGCATGATTTGAAGTTGTTAGCCATTATATATTCCTTGAAGGTTTGGAGACACTACCTTGATGGACTAAAATTTGAACTAAAGACTGACCACTGTGGATTACAACACATCTTTACACAAAGCAACCTGAATGTACAAAAACAACATTGGTCAGAATTACTTAGCGAGTACAACTTCGAGATTACTTACATAAAATGAACAGTGAACCAAGTGGCAGATGCATTGAGTTAGAGACCATGCCTCTTTTCTATGTTGCCTCTTCAGACGAATCTACATGAAAAGATTCTAACTTTACAGTGTGAAGATGACTGGTACAAAGAGATCGATGGTTTTATAGGACAAAAGACAATGATGGTACCAAGATTTAAAGGATTTACGTTTGACGATGATGGATTATTGAGGTTTAAAAATCAGATTTACGTACCACCAAACGACGAGTTCAGGAGTTTGATCCTAAATGAGGCTCATAGAGTAGTGTACATGGCTCACCCAAGAATCACAAATATGAGGGAAGACCTTAAACCCTTATTCTTCTAGAAGGTAATGAAGGAATATATAGTCAACTATGTGGCTAGATGTCAAGAATGTCAGTAGGTGAAGGCTGAACATAGACATCCAGCAGGATTACTACAACCACATGCTATTCCGGAATTGAAATGGGAGGTTATTTTGATGGAATTTATTGTTGGATTTCCACTGACAACAAGGATACATGACTCAATTTTCATAGTATTAGACACTTTGACGAAGAGTGCTCACTTTATTCCTGTGCGTAGGACGTATCCGACACCTGACATAGATAGAGTTTTCATCAGTGAGATTGTGAGGCTGCATGGCATGCCTAAGAGGATTATATCTGATCACGGATTGGTGTTTACCAGACAATTTTGGATGAATTTCCAAGAGGCCTTGGGAATCCAACTTAACTTCAGTACTGCGTACCACCCGGACACTGATGGGAAGACTGAACAAATGAACTAGAATTTGGAGGAAATGTTGTGCATGTACGTGTTGGACCAACAAAAGCATTGGGAGAAATTATTTCCACTGGTGGAATTCACTTATAACAATAGTTACCAAAGCAGCATTAAGATGGCACCTTTCAAGTTTCTTTATGGGCGACCATGTCAAATTCCTTTGAGTTGGGATTAGCTTGAGGATAAGGTCCTAGTGGGACCAGAAGCGATCCAAGAAATGGAAGAGAAAATTCAAATAATAATACAAAGGATTAAAGAAGCACAGGATCAGTATAAGAGTTATGTCTATGTGCACCGTGTCGACTGTAGTTACAAGGTCGACGATTGAGTCTTTTTGTGGGTTAAACCACATAAGAGTTCGATCAAGTTTGGAAAGGGAGATAAACTCTCTCCTAGGTTTGTGGGACCTTTCAATATTATGGAGAGAAAGGGGCCCATGGCCTATTAACTAGCCTTGCCTGATTCTTTGAGGTGTATGCATGACGTTTTTCATGTATCTCTTTCGAGACATTATATTAGTGATCCTACACATGTTATTGACACGAGTTCTTTGCAGGTGTCAGACGAGGGGGAGCTCACAGCTGAGCCAATCCACATCCTAGATCATCGCGTTCGATAGCTATGACGTCAAGCAGTAGATCAGGTCAAGGTCTAGTGGGACAACTATAGTCTGCACTTGATGACCTGGGAGGATGCATATGATATGTTCCATCAGTTTCCATTTTTTTTTGATAGATAGACTTATGATATTGTGATACACATTATTTCAGCACATATACTGTGAAACTTTGGGACAAATTTTAGACCAAGAGGGGGTGTATGTAACATCCCGCTCTTGCGCACTGAGCGAACTTATTCTTCGAGGAAACTTTCTCACAAGTGATATGGATTATTATGCTATTAAAACATTGATTTTGATTATGAGGTGTTATGGGTTGATGTCATGTTGTTTTGTTGCATTGACATAGACAGGTGTTATTGACTCGGTTTTATTGAGTGTGCAGGATTTTGGACCTCGAGAGTGCAAAGGCATCAATGGAACCCCTTGGACTCCGGATCTAGTCAGGGAGTGAACTAATGAGGTTTGATTGTTTTATATTTGATATTAGTGCATATGATTAGATGATATGATATGGATACATTTCTGACATGATTTGTTGATAATGCAGGTTGACGATAATTTGCCGACTAGAATCACATGTGGAGTAGAGGGGTCACGCTCAACTACCAAAGATGTTGAGGGAAAGGCGTCGACAACAACCCTGCCACAGCCTACTAGCACTCTTGTTGTGGCTCAAACTGTAGGTTAATGATTACCTAGTTCGAGAGGACCCATGATGCCATGAGGGTAGACTGTGACAGCCTCTCACGATGATTCTAAGGGGTGTGCAATAAGCCAGGGGCCTTATTCCTTAGAGGCCCTTAGTCTCCCACAAGATCACCTAGCGGAGTATTGACTCTAGGGGTTTTTGATGTCTACTAAGTCAGTCAATACGTGAGTGACACCCTTGCATCATGTGGTGCATCCTGAAGGGTACGTCGCACAAGAAAAATGGAAAGAGGCGAGTGGCACCCTTGGAGCACCTAGTGTGTCTTGAAGGGCACGTCGCATGGTTATTTAATAAATGAATAAACCTATATGACTTTAGGACAATAAAGTGTTAAGGAAGATTTTAAACCTTTCCCTAAAAAAAAAATGTGTCGCCCCACCTAGGAAATTAAGGTCTAGGTCTAATATTTACTGGTGGTAAAATTTTACCTTTTTATAAAATAAAATAAAAATAAAAATAAACATATATAAAAATAAAAATAAAATAAATAATAAAGATAATCTTCATTAACCTTGTCACATGAAGGGGGTAAGCAATTAAAGTGTTTTATAAAAATCTTTTGGGATAAAAACTTAAAAAGGGGAATCATTGTTTTACTTTTATGCTAATTAAAAATTTAATTTATTAAAAAAAGGGGGAAGAAGGGTAAGTTTTTTCACATGCCTTTTTGAGTTTAATTAAAAAGGGAAAAAGGAGAAATCTAAAATAATTAGGAAACTAGGAAAAACAGAAACCTTAAAAGAAAGGGAAAACACTAGGAAAAAATAGTTAGTCCAACTTAGTAAGTTATCTACCATTTAAGAACTTTCTAATTTAAGCTGAACTATCAAATTAATGATGGGGAAAGTCATTAACACCTGTAAGAAAATTTGGGGACACCTAGGAGCGATTCTAGGAGTGACTCTAGGTGGGTGAGGGAAATAAGGGTAATTAATTAATTAAAGAAATTAGTTTTTGGAGGAATGAAGGGGATGGGTGAAACCTCTACAGGGATAATTTTTATGAATTAAATTATTAAACATTAAATCAAATGGGATTTGGGAAAGTAAGGGACTTTGAAACTCTATATAATGGAGGGAGGAAAATGATGAAGGACCTCTTATGTTTTGTGTAACGTTACACTGCAAAAATCTATACTTGATTGACTTAGCTTGTGGGAGTTGGGATACCTAACTCGGTGAGGAGTGGTAGCTCTGCCTTGCAAGGAAAGATGGGAGCTAGTTGATTCTCTGGTTAGTGTGGGTGGCCCCTTTGCGGCTCGGGGGTCTAAGGGGGAATAAGAGTACCCCTAGCATTGGATGGGAGGTACAGGTGAAGTCTCATCAGTCGGCAAGCAGGAGTTGCATGGAGTGCACGGGACATCAACTTAGAGTGGACGATTGGGAAACGATACACCTTCTTTTACTTTTGCATGGTAGAATGTTAGTATGATTTATTCTTTTAGTTTTGTATGCTTAATCAAGTAAATTGTATGATAGTATTAGCATTCTAGTTGATGAATAAAATTTCCCATAGCCCTATCTTGATGATTGATTGATTTCCCATGGCCTTCAATCCCTGCATGTCTTGATTGTCCTGAGGTTTATTGATTGCGATGATTGTGGTTTATTTTTTCCTTCATCCCTAGCTCATCATTCCGTGCCTGAGCAGTCGGCTAGGAGCCTAATCTATGGTTGTCGCTTCATTGTTAATATACCTATGGATCTAAATGCCATGATTTTCTGTCCACAGATGATGGGAGAAGGACGTTCTTGTCAACCGTCTACCTATGTTGTTATCCTTGGCTGATTGGTTTTCTTGTGCCTTCTAGAAAAATTACCTCTGCGTATGGATTTCTTGCGTCCATGTTGGTTTATCCTTATGATCCTTTCAATGAATTATCACATTTGATCCTTTTGTTTATCTTGTTGTTGTTTGCATTGTATTGGTATCCTGGCAATGGAAAAATGATTTGATTTCATGTCTGCATTTTTATATTGGTATCCTAGAAATGGAAAAAACATTTTTATTTTTTATTCTTGTCTGCGTTGTATTGGTATCTTGGAAATGGAAAAACAATTTGATTTCCTATTTGCATTTTTGTATTGGTATCCTGGAAATAGAAAAATGTTTTTATTTGTTATTCTTGTCTGCGTTGTATTGGTATTCTGGCAATGGAAAAACAATTTTATTTCATGTTTGCATTTCTGTATTGGTATCCTGGAAATGGAAAAACATTTTTATTTGTTATTCCTATCTTCATTGTATTGGTATTATGACCATGGAAAAATGATTTGATTTCATGTCTACATTTTTGTATTGGTATCCTGGAAATAGAAAAACGTTTTTATTTGTTATTCCTGTTTGTGTTGTATTAGTATTCTGGCAATGGAAAAACGATTTGATTTCATGTCTGCATTTTTATATTCGTATACTGGATATGGAAAAACGTTTTTATTAGTTATTCATGTCGGCGTTGTATTGGTATCCTGGCGATGGAAAAACGATTTGATTTCCTATCTGCATTTTTTTATAATTGGCATCCTGGTAAGGGAAAGAATTTTGGTTATTCCTATATGTGTTTACATTTGGCATCCGAGCAATGAAAAAGGGGAACCCCGATTTTTCCATTTAAAATGTGACTGAGATTGTTGTTGAAATGCCCATGTTTTTTACTTTTAAAAGTTGACCGAGTTGTTTTTGAAATTCCCACATTTTTTCCTTTTAAAACGATTGACTGAGTTGCTAATAAAACACTCACAAATTTGCTTTAAACTGGTTGACTGGGTTGTTGATAAAATTCCCATGAATTTTCTTTAAATAGTTTTCATGAGCTTGATGTAAACACCCATGATTTTGGCTATTAAATCGATTGCCTGATCTTGTTGTAAATGCCCACGATTTTTGCAAATTAACTGTGATTGAGTTTTACTACTGGTGTGACCACGAGTTGCCTTAAATGTTGACTATGTTGATTTTTGAATGACCATGAGTTGATCCTTTTGCAGTTTGTTTTGTCTTCTTATTCTCCTTCAAGTTGAGTGTACTCAACATTCTCACTACCAAACATTAATTGCTACAACCATGTTATTGGTCAGATTAATCTCTATTTAACTGCCATGTTAATTTCCAAGCTAATTTCTACAACAATGTCAAGGGACAACAATTTCCTTTTTAATATTAACTTCCACAGCGATGTTAATTGCTACAACGATGTTAACAGTCAATAGTTCCCTTCTTAATGATACAAACATCTAGTTATTTTCAGTACGGTTATATTAGATAGACGACATTTTTAATTTAAATGATTACAAGTGTTACATTGTAGCATTTTACATTGATGTGGTTAATGTAGTTATAAATTCTCATTTGATAGTAAGATTGTAATTTCGAAGATTAACTTAGAATTACCCTTTTAGATGGTGATTAATGGTTAAATGATTTTAGGAGTATTGACCAAAGTATAGATTAATCTTGCTAAATTAAATTGTAGTTAATGATTAAATCATAATGCAACATTGTCGAACTGATTCATAATTGAGGTTATTTCAATTGAAATGAATGCATGATTGTACTGTAGAATTGTCGATTGATTTGAAGGTGATGTTATTTAGATTGAAAGTAATGGCTATGGTGTAAAGTAGAATGGCCGATTGGATTGTATTAATTGTTAATTAGTTGGTAAGTTAAAGACTAAATTATAATTTAGATTTTCTAAATTTCGATGGATATTCAATGTCAAAAACAATTTGTAACTGTTGACTGGTTTAGACTGGGTGATTATTTGCATCAAGAATGATGCCATGAATTGTCTTGTGTCATCCCTTGTCTTCGTCCTCTAGTGTTTCATTGACCTGGTGTTGGGGTATGGGTGTGGTTTTCCTTTCAGTATTTGGTTTCTAGCATGTTGGATTTATCTAGAGTCCTTGGTCTTGATAGGATGGGTGGTTTCAAGGTTTTCGATGTGTCTATCACCTGGGGATGGCATGATTCCTAATGAGGGGATCATGGCACGCCCAATGGGATAGCAATGCATGAAAACCTGACCAGAGTCGGTGCATGTTGGGGAGTGTTGTTGAGCATGGTTAGTTGCTTGGGTGCATGGGTGGAACACCTTCATGTGTTTGGTTCACGCACCTTGAGTTTCTAGTCTTGCTCGTCAACATCGTTGTGTCAGGAAGGGAAAGTTGTCCCATAGTGTGTAGGAGTGTCTATTTCCATGGGGAGAGTAGTCATTCCTCCTTGTTATTCTATGCATGTTTTGGCCAGTTTCCCTTGTGCCTGTGCGTGGTGTCATAGTAGCATGTTGTCTGGACTGTGTGATTGCATTCATCGTTAGTGGTGGGGTTAAACTATTGTCGTCGTCGCCTTCTTGCCTCTTAATTCTTAAAAAAAAAAAAAAAATTCTTCACCTATGGTTGTAATGATGGGGTCGTTACAAATTCACAACTCTGATTCAATAATTAAATCTAAATCCGGTTGACTCGACAAGATTTTTCTTCTCTGTTTATTATCATTTTAATAGTTGGTTGATATCCTTTTGTAAATTTCACAATACCCAATTCCTTTATGGTTCTCTTGTACTATATATATATATATATATATATATATATATA
>ML776548.1:2408496-2418992 GCA_009831015.1 Picea engelmannii
TTATCCCCTTTTACGAATTTACTCATTTCCTGTAGTAAACTTGATTTCATTCCTCTGTCAAGAAATTTTTCGAGTAAACCATGTGGATAATAATATTTCGAATTAGTGGTGTTTTGTCGTATTGTTGTATGGTTATTTACTATCTATAACGCACATACTAATACATACACAAAATTTGAAAAACTAAATTACAGAGTCTGTGAGTTCGTTGTTTCTTTTGTAGTTTACTTATGTCTATTATTTCCTGTAATCACAGAGATATATGTCTCATCTTTCCTTCATTTCATTAATTATAGGTGAATTATTTATTTAAGTTCAACGTATATTTAACCTTTTATAAAATTGTTATGTACTTAAACGAGTAGTATATTGGTACTTCAATTAATGATGGGTCCTCTTTTTCTTGGTGCGAGGAACCCATTAGATTACATTCGTGTACCTCCACCCTCTGCATGATATCGAGCTTCTTTCTTATGCAAATCCGGGAGACATTATATATGTCCAAGTATTGTTCCTTTGTTACATCAACATTATACTTATTAAATACTTTCAAATTATTTAAAAATTACACTACTAATTCATACTTGTGTTAATTCCCTTTCTTAAATGTGATATATCCATCAATCAAAGGGCCTTGCAGATCGAAGATTGTGAAAGGTATTCAGGTTCCTCGATTGTAATAACAGAGGAAAAATATAATGGAAACCCCTTGTATGATTACTCTACATCATGGTTATCACTGTAGCAATTGGATTGGAATGTCTATATAGCCTTCTCGTATAATTTTAAACACACATTATCAACACACACACACATATAATTTTTTTAGGTTATAAGTATATTTTCGTCATCACATGTGTACATATTTTGGGTGCCATGATTTAACACTTTCGGCTTATGCTTACTATGTGAATACTTTCCATTGTTATAATTGTATGATTACTTTCCATTGATATTACCATATAATTACTATCCAGTGTTATTATGGTATAACTAATTGTAATTTGTAACAAACTTGCAATACTTCTTTTAAAACATCGTAGATGGTATAATGTGCATATTTATAAAACATAAATAAAGAAATAACTATCTATGGTTTCTATATCATCCTTTTACTTTAGGTAGTGGCCATTATGGCACACAGAACTTCAATGTATTGGAAATAAAACATAGATATATTTATATAATCTATTTCATCATCATACAATAGTAATAACAACAACATAGACATTTAAATTTAACAATTTAAAAAGAAAAACCTAGAACACAAAAAGAGCAACCGACGTCCACCCAACCGTAGAATGGATCATCCAATTCACTTGATCCAATCACCCCCAAGTCTGATTATGAATCCATGAGGGAGAACTAATCTTCATGTTTCAGTAGTCCTCTTGTTCTTGACAGTTTCCTAACACATATAGTGCTCACACAACAACCCTTTCTCCCTCTATTCCCTAAGAAAGAAATATTTTTCCACTATTTCCTTTCTTCCACATGATAAGAAGTGTTCTGCCTCCTCACAAATGTGTTCTTATATTTCTTTGTTGCCCAGGTATTATTCTTCCCCATGTGTTTTCCCTTGGGAACTTTTGCAGCTTGGGCAAATCACTGATTTCCAAGGTGTGTCAATCACTAGAATTGACTTTTAACACTTGTCCTTTCTTTTTCTTTTTTTTTGTAGTCTGGAGGAATCAACAACTAGTTGGGCATGTGCTCATGTTACACATGGCCATGTTATCCAACTGCTACCACTATAACTTCCAGGTGTGCCCACACGGCCCCATACGCGACACACATTGTAAGTCGGGGGGAATTGAACTCGAAACCTCATGGAACTTCATATCACGACACTTGCCAATTGAGCTGCCCCCCCGGGGGAAACACTTGTCCTTTCTTGCCCAGGGTCATCTTCATCTTTTTCCCCACTCATGGATTCATAATCATCTCTTTTGAACATGGTTTTTCCTTCCATCCCTTTATTTATTAAAATAAAAATCTTGTCTCTTACATCTGTCCAGTCACTTAGGACACTTGGAAATTCACTGTATGGTACAATAATTAAATAATTAAAAATCAAATTTACCCACTAATTCTATATTCGAATTTTCCACTTAAGGAAATTATTTAGCATGCTACTTTATTTTATTGGAGGGGTATTACAATTGTAAGTCATGTGAATTCATCATAAAAGATAATTTGAGATGAATATATTATTTTGTGTGAAAATAAAAGTTCAAATAACTTTAAAAACATCTTGGTGATCTTATAAACCACACACACACTCGTGCACATATTAATAATAACCATTTGTGGCGCGTTGAAAAATTAATCACATCGTGTTTCGAGATTTTGTTAATAAAAACCAATTATATCTTATCGATACATCGATTAATATAGACTCACTGGTGAATAGTGCAATATGTCTACACCAATGCGTCTTACATAAATGCATTGTCATGATAAAAAAAAAAAAAAAGACATGATATTTTTTAAACAATTAAAAAAGGAGTAGGAATCAAATTTCACAAAGTCATTTAAATACTAAAAAGAAATTCACTATCTCATTATTTTGAAAAATTTTGCAAGGGAGAGACATGCAAGAGAGACATATGAAGGAACACTGTGGAGGAGTAGAATACTTTGGAACCATATTATTATTCAAAATATGATAATTTGAAGGATATGGTGATTCACACTAAACCCTTTTCATAATTTTTTTTAATATTAAGAAGGTATTCAATATTTTCATTATTTTTTCCAAAATTTACTAGAGACAGATTTAGAATAGAGACATATTAGGGAGCATTGTGGAGCAGGATAATACTTTGGAATAACAAAAATATTCAAAAAATCAGGATTTGAAGGGTATGGTGATTCACTCAAAACCCTACATAGTAAAACTTTTAAATTTTACTGTTGATTTTGATAATAAAAATTTTACAAATTGTATTCCTATTTGGATTTTAATTAAAATTTAGAAAAAATAAAATAAAAAATTCATACTTACCTTAAACCGTTGTTTTTTTAACTTACGTGAATGAAAAATCCCACTCTAGGGTTTAACTCCTTCCATAACTTCATAAATAGGGATTTTTGTTTTAGGTATTCTAGATCTAATGGGTTTGTTTTTCTATATATAAATGTTTAACATGTGATCCAAAGGGATCACTTATTGCATCAGCTCCCAAATGAAATTCGTCATCTAACTTTTTTATAAATGGTTTTCGATTTGACATTTAAAAAAAAAATATTTTGCGATTTTTTGCTGCGTTATTTCAACATAAACACACCAATGCGCTTATTCCTAAGGAGCATTGATAAAGACATATTTTTTTTTAATTAAAAAAATATGGTGCATAAGAAAAAATATCGTCGATGTTTTCTCATCTAAACTACATAAAAAATGTTGTCACATAATTTTTTTTTTTCTTTTTATTTTTCTTCTCATTGGTGTGTAATTTTTCTATTTTTTTTTTTTATGAATGTTTAATTTTTTTGTTACGTTTTTTTTTTCTACTGTATTTGTTGTGCTGTCTTGTACATATATCTCACTATTGCAATTCACAATATTTTAAAAAATAAATTAAATTGTTCAGTGTGTTTTGTTGTAAGGAACGAACCCGTGTGTTTTATGTTATAAAACCACTAGTGATTTATTTATAAAAAGCACACCAGTTACCACGAATTTTTTTTTCTAGAAAATTATGTGATTTATTTATAAAATATATTTAATAATTCATATATTGAATGGTTCATGTTGTATATAGATAAAATTATGAGTGATAATATTTCAAATAAGAAACGTTTTGGTCGACACAATGATGACACATCTGGAAAAACAAAAAAGACAGTTTCTCTGTAAATTTTATACAAAATTAATATGGTTGAAACATATGTAAATTTAACAAATATGTATTGGTTAGTGTGTGTCATGCAGGGCCACAAAATGAGGAATCTTGATAAAATTATTTCTGATCTAATTGCAGAAGAGCGTAAAATCTTCATGGAAAAATTGTAGAGGGATGAATCACGTGAAAGAAAAAATATTATTCAAATTGATTTTTTTTTTTTCATTAATATTATACTTAAGAATATTAGGCAACATGTTTCAAAAAATCTATCAATTCAAACATGTTTAATTTTCTATAGGCACCAACAACCAGCGAACATAATGTCATCATAACAAAACAAAATTAATTAATATAGAAGATGTAAATGATGATGAATTGGTCCTTAGCTCATCTCGAGTGGTGTTGGAGATTAATCAAAGGGGGATTTTTTTTTAGAGAACTATAAGCGATATATTGGAATGAACATATATACATACTTTCCACTTAAAATATAGAAATCAATCCAATAATTCCAAGAACCAACTTATATTTAAACTACAGGAAGCATTTCCAAAGTAATGGTCAATCAGACTTGTAAGACTTGCAATAGAAAAAAAATACAAACACAAAAAAGAATCATTCAAAAAGTAATATTTGTAAAACACTTTTTTAGAATGTGTGTGTGTGTGTGTGTGCACGCGCGCACGCGCGCGCATGTGTGTGTATGTATATATATATATATATATATATATATTAAAAAGTATTCATTTATTAATATATCAATTTTGTGATATTTAGTTTTCATAAATCAATATAAAAACACTTTATTGTCTTGTTATTTTTTCAGGAAAATTATGGAAATCTGAGAGGACCAACGAGTTGATATCCAAAATATGCCAATAGGAATGCCCAAAAAAGTGTACAAGGAGATGGTAAAAGAATTGGACATAATTTTATCATAGGACGAGCTATCTCAACAACAACATGCTTCAAATGTATGCAATCATTGAATTTTTCTATTAGGTACAAATAATTAATTTATCATTAAATATTAATTTTCAAATATTCTCTTATAGAAAATAAAAGAAAATGGAACTCATTATGCACACAAAACTAGATGACAAGAAAGAAAAGGGTTGATAAGAAAGTTTGTGAGTAATTCTTATTTCCCTATAACAACTTAAGGATTTTTTTTTGTACATGTTAAGTTGTTTTACAACATCCATCCTTGAATGTCTTCAAATAGGTGCTAACCTACAAACAAGATCAATCAAACAAATTGATTGACATTGGATTAATTAAGGGTTTTGAGTATATGTTGGAATATCAAAAATTAATTCTGGAATTTGTAAGTATAATATATGTTGTTTTATTTCTATTTTTTTTATAATTAATGAAACAAAAATAATATTGTATATTAAATCTATGATTTATTATGGGGTATAAAGCACATAGGAAATAAAGTATGGAATTTAACCAACAAAAGAATTGTTGAAACAAGTCACGATATTTGATTTTGAACATATGTGTATGATTCATGAGTGAATTCTTTTTTTTCAAGTACATTGCTTTTCAATTTACATTCATGTATATTATTTATTTCAATTTTTTGTTTCTTCTCACCAATGTATATAAACTCATTATAGTTTTTTTTTGTGTTTGTAGATGCAACTTGAAGAAGAACAAAACAATCAAGGCAATAAAACAACCATTCAGAAAAATAACCTAGGGCATGGAAGTAGCTCAAGGACTAACAACAGTTCGTGCGAAGAATGATGACCAATATATTTGGATATCAATGCAAAGTGCGATTGTACTTTTTTGAAATTATTGTCTGTTAAAATCAGAAATTTTTGTTTAATGAAATGGACATAGTATCCCAATTGAAAGAAAAGGGATTATCGATAAGTGTCCCATTTTGTATGACAGAGAACCTCTTATTCATATATTAAAATATGTTTTAATTTATTCTACTGCCTTGTCCAGTGTTGCTGTGAAATGTTAAATCATTGATTCAATATATGGATGACTAGATATTATAATGAAGAGATGAAAAATATGATGATATAAAAAATAATCCAAACATCATATCTAAATTCAATAATCAAAATATAAGATATATGTAATTTTTTTGATAAATAATGGAATTAAAAAATAATAATAATTGCACTATTATAGGTCGATGTTTCTAGGTGTATTTTAATTATTAATGTCATCAACGGGATTAATATTAAAACTCACAGGTGTGTTTCATATGAAATGCACACCAATTCTTTTATGTAAGCAATTAACACCGGTTTCAATATTTATTTAATACCACGAAATTATTTTAAAAAATTTCCCTTCGGTGCATTAGGCTTATACGGAGCATTGGTGCTTTTTTGTTACTAATAAGAACAGGTACTTTATGCATCGGTGTTTTTATGTTATTAATATGCATCGACACTATTGTGTTATTAAAAAGCATCGGGGCTTGTTTGTTACTAAAAAGCACTGGTGCTTTGGATTTTTAATGCACCTGGTGGGTTTTCCAGGTAATGCAATGGTGCATATTATTTTATACAACATTGGCATGTTATTATTAATAACGCACCGAGGCGTTCTTAGTAGAAATCGTCGGTTATTAATTATTTTTAACTCCCCCGGTGAATTTTACTGTTAAATCCCAGGTGTTTATAAGAAAACCACCCCAGTGCTTGCATATTTTAGTACCCCGGTGCTTAACATTAAGTGTACAACACCAGTGTTATAAGTGTATCTACGCAGTGATGATTGTTTCTTATACAAACACACTAATTTGTAAAATTCTTCTAACACCTTCGGCCACCCATATTTTTTTAGTTATAATCAACTTATGTTATAGTATCCACAAAAACATCCACTATCGAAAATAGATATTGTAGCAGAGGTGTTTTTGAATTTTTTTTCCAATTTTGTAACACTAGAAACCTCCATTATAACCTCTGCTAAAATGTATTTTTCTTGTAGTGTTTGTTGGTTGGTTTCGCTTATTTTGATTGGGTTGGTGACCTTGATGATCAAAAGTATACTCAAGGTTATGTTTTTTTCCTTGGTTTCGGAACTCTAACTTGGGTTTGTAATAAAAAATAGGATATTTATCTTTCTTAGTAGAAGTAGAGTACTGAACAATGATTAATGCAAGTCAAGAAGACTTGTGGATTTGATATATCCTTTCAGAGTTCATATTTTAGTAGTAGCATCTTATCATTCTCTAGTGCAACAAACAGAGAGACATGAAGCTCACCAAGGATATAGTTCAAAATCAACTCAAATAACACATTGAGATACAAATGAACTTCATCAGGAAGATCATTTGTGGTTGAGTTCTTGAAGTGATTTTTTTACCTACTCAAGGTCAAGCTGTATAATTTTTCACAAAGTGTCTTTCAAAAGAAAATATTTCCTAAATTTGATCTATGTTAGGATTTTTGGAAGTTTTCATTAAGGGGTGATAGGTTCTAATTCCTCCTTCCTTCTCCTATTGTATCACCAAGTTGTAAATCCTTCAATCTTATCCTAAGTTGTTCTTAAGGGTGGATGTTAGGATATTGAGACACTTAGTTGTTAGTTAATTTCAACTTGGTATAATATGTCTTTATGTAGAAGTATGTTTCTTAGTGTATTTATTTTGTATGTATGTGTAGATATGTAATCCAATAGTCACAATATATTCTATACATAAAGTGATCTGACAATTCATATTTTCTTTAATATTTATGTCTATATTGATATGTGCCTTCACACTCTATTGATCCATGATATCTATTTAAATAGCATGGAGGTTCATTTGCTGATGATTGATTGGGAGAAGCTCTCTTCTAAATTAATTTTCTTTTGCATTAATATATTCCTTAAGTGGCCACATTGGTTGGGGTGATGGAGACACACATAGAGACGCACACACATATTCATATTTCATCTGTCAACAACATATTGACCAAAAACCAAATTAAACATCTCCCTAATATTGCATAGCACACCATTCAATTTTATTTACCAATATTGATCTTAACTTCTAATCTATCCTCCAATGAGAGGGCTCAACTCCTTCGACGTGAAAACCTTTCCTCATGTTTTTTCAATTAAAAAATGTTTTCACCTTGAGGGACTTGATCCCTTTCAAATTTAAGATAGATCATGTTGGTTTTATCTTTCAATTGTTATGGTGTTGACATATGACATTTAAATAAAATATTAGGGTGAGTGCAAGTTGATGTTGGTCTCTGGTGATGTGTTAGTGGCAATGAAGCATGGAAAAACAACAATATGTTAACATGGAGGGATTATTCAAGGTACTTTTACAATGAATCTTAATATGGTGTAAAAATATGTAACGTAGTAAAATGAATTAGTCTTTGGAATATAAAACTTTTATTCATAGATATTGTGAATAGATATGTGAAATTTGATTTTTTCTAACAATGGTATGTTATTTTTCCAACAACATTTTAGGTATATGTCTCCATTTGTGCAGGTGTTGAGTACCCTAACAATGGAATTTCATTCCCAAAACATGTATAATTGTTGATTACCCTAACAATGGAATTTCATTCCCACCATCTCTCCTCTCTCTCTCTCTCTCTCTCTCTCTCTCTCTCTCTCTCTCTCTCTCTCTCCTACATCTACACATATACTCCTCTCTCCCCCACACTTTGAATTTCCCTCCCTCTCTCTCGCCCATTCTCCCCCTTCTCTCTGTTTACTTCTCTCTACCTCCCTTCACTCTATATGCCCCCATTCCTCTCACTCTCTCTCTCTACCCCACCTCTCTTTCTTCCTCTCTATCCCTCTCAAACTCCTATACATGGTTATACCTAGACATGGAAAGTCCTAGACATTACAAGGAATGAAAAGACATAGACCTAGACCTTTCCTTTCCATGCCTCACACTCTCACACCCACTCCCTCTCTATATCCATCCCATTCCTCTCTCTCTCTCTCTCTCTCTCTCTCTCTCTTTATCTCTCCCCTATTACTCTCCCTCTCTCTCTTCCACTTCTCTTCCACCCTTTCTCTCTCTCCTCGTTGTTAGTCTCAGTCTCATTCTCTCTCTACCCCCATATCTATCTCCCTCTATTTTCCCAAATTCCTCTCACTCTCTCTCTACCTCTGCTTTCTATGTCTTCATCTCTCCCACCCCCTTCCTCTCACTCTCACTCTCTCTACCCACCTCTATGTCTCCCTCTCCCTATTTCTCACACTCTCTCTCTACCCCTCCTCTTTTTCTTTCTCTCTCCCCCTCTCACACTCTCATGCACTCTATTTATACCCCCCTCCTCCCTCTTTCTCTCCCCCTCCCTCCCATTATCTCCTCTATATCTCATGCATATACCCCTATATACTAAATTTAAATCTCTCTCTATACCCCCCTCTATGTCTTTCTCTTTCTCCCTCTCACACTCTCACACACACTCTCTTTATTGCCCTTATATTCCCTCCTCTCTCTCCCTCCCACACTCTCACACACTCTCTTTTTATTCCCTCTATATTCCTTCCTCTCTCTCCCTCCCACACTCTTACACATTATCTGTCTACGTCCATTATTTATCTTTGTCTCTCTCCCTCTCACACTCACACACACTATTAAGTTTGGTACATTGCAAGGCAAGGCATGGAAATGAAAGACATGGCCTTGACCTAGACATGGAAAGAACAATACATGGAAAGGAATGGAGAGACCTAGACATAAACCTAGACCTATACCTAAACCTAGACTTAGGCCATGACCTAGAAATAGACCTTGTATTTCCATGCCTCACACTCTCACATTCACTCCCTCCATATCTCCTCCCTGTTTCACTCTCTCCCTCACTTCCTCTACCTCCATATATTTCTCTCCATCCTATCCCTCTTTCCCTCTCCCTCTAGCCCCCCCCCTCTTTCTATCCCTCCCTACCTACCTCTCTTTTTCTCTCCCCCCCTCCCTTTTCCCCTTTGTCCCTCCCTTCCAATATACCATCCTCTCTCTCTCTCTCTCTCTCTCTCCCCTCATTGTAAGTATCAGTCTCACTCTCTCTCTTTTCCCCTCTTTCTCTCTCTCTAATTATCTCTCCCTCTTTGTCTCTCTCCATATCACTCTTTAACTATCTTTTTCTCTTTATGGCTCTCTCCCTCTCTCTTCTTCTTTCCCTTCTCCATCTCTCTCTACCCTATCCCTCTATCTCTCCATCTCACTCTCAATATTTATTTTACTCTTGTTGGCTCTTTTCCTCCCTTCCCTTATATCCCTCTCCCCCCCTCTCTCATTTTCATGTACCCCTCTCTCCCCCTCACTCTATATCACCCTCAATTTCTCTCTCATTTTATCCCCCTCCCACTCTCTCCTCCACTCTCCCCCATTTTCTTTTTTTATCTCTCTCGACCTTCTTCCCTCTCTCTCATCCCTTCCTCTCATACTCTATCTTAATCCTTATCTACCACTTCCTCCATCTCTCTCTCCCCCTCCCTCCCACCATCTGTCCTCTCTCTCTATCATACATATACCCCTCTATCCCCCTCACTTTGTATCCCCCTTCCTCTCTTCCCCCCACTCTCCCTTCCTTTCTCTCTTTACCTCTGTCTACCCCCCATTTCCCCCTCTCTCTACCCCACTTTCTCTCTCACTCTCTCTCTACCCTCTCTCTTTGTCTCCCTCTCCCTCCTTGA
>ML776548.1:2420433-2436275 GCA_009831015.1 Picea engelmannii
CTTTATTCCCCATTCTTCCCCCCCTTCTCTCTTTACCACTTTACCCTACATTCCTCTCTCTCCCTCCTTCCTCTTTCTCTCTCCCTCTCTACCCCCCTTCTTGGTCTCCCTCTCCCTCCCTCTCTCACACTCAAACACTCCCTCTCTAACACTCTAATCTCTTTACCTTTTTCATATAACCTTCCCTGTCTCCATCAATTTATTCCCCTCCCTCTCTCTCCCCCTTGATATATTTTCCAATATCTACCACTCTTCGCTTTGTGCCCCCCTTCCTCTCTCACCATCTCTCTCCCTACACCCCCCTCTTTGTCTCCCTCTCCTGCACTTTTACACACTCTCTTGGTATTCCTCTCTCCTCCTATCACACTATTACATGATCTCTTTGTCTTCCCCTCTCCCCATCTCACACTCTCAAACACACTCTTTGTCTTCCTCTCTCCCCCTCTCACACTCTCAGGCACTCTTTCTCTACCCGCCCTCCTTCCTCTCTCTCTCTCCCCCCTCCCTCCAACTATCTCTCCTCTTTATCTCTCCCCATCCATCCCACTATCTCTCCACTCTCTCTCTCCTACATATACCCTTCTCTCAACCTCACTTTGCAGCACTCTCCCTCTTTATCCCCCACTTTTCGCCCCTTTCTCTCTTTACCTCTTTACCCCCCTCTTGGTCTCCCTCTCCCTCCCTCTCACACTCTCACACATTCTCTTTGTCTTCCTCTCCCCCCCGCCTCCCTTTCTACCTCCCCTCTCCTCCCTCTACCCCCACTTCTTGTTATCAAACTAATCAGTAGGTGCAGGCACTAACAAATCTCCCTACATCCACCTAGATCTAGAACAAAACAGGACAAGACATGACTCTTTCCCTAAGAATTGACTATTGAATTAGCTAGTAGGGAGGAACAAGTAACATACCTTTGTATCGCTTCCTAGGTTTTGTGTTTCTCCCGCTTCACTCCAGTGCTCTCGTGAAGTCAAGACCAAGACAACACAAACCAACCAAAGTGAAGGTAGCAAATATATTCAACTGTCAACTTATGTGTATGATCAAGGAATTACACAATAAAGTGAGAATAGCTTTATGGGAAAGGGACATGCCATTGTATCATATTAATTGAAAGTAGAACATTACAACCTGATTGCCTTGATGTCACAAGCTCCCTTTTAGTGACTCTTGGCTCCAACATAGATACTTGCTCAATCCTTGTATGAAGAAGATCAAATCCTCTTGATAGACTTACTAGAGTTTCCAAGCTCTTGTTCAAGCTAAGTCCTTCACACAATTCTTTCACCAATTCTCCAATGAATCTTGCTTAACCTTTTCCATGAGAATTCCCTCAATATATAGGAGAGAATGAGATGGTTACTTGGATAAGAATGATCCCACCATATCAGGGAATCAAATACAAGGATAACCATTCGAATGCCAACCCATTCTTCTAGAAGATTCCCTTCTAGAACAATTGAGAATTCATCTTTTTCCAAGATTTAGAGAAGGTTCGCACCCTAGCTATGTAACACAGTGTGAGAAGTTCGCACCCTGGCTTAAGGCAACCTGCGAGAATGGGTCATTTTCGCACCCTGGTATACTAGCAACCTGCGAACTCTCTTCAAAAGTGAGTTTTCTGAGAAGAGATGAATGTCAGTTTTCTCTGGAGAAAGTTCTTATGAGGAACCTGAGTACACCATCATGATGACCAAAATCATGGGTAACAGAATGCCCCCCAAAGTATGAGGTCGGAATCAGTGACAATCGAAAGACTTTGTAAGCTGCATGTGTGTGTCAGAAACTAGGAGCGCACCTAATCGAAAACCTGCGAACAAAAAAGCATCTGCAAAATATCATATATATTAATTCTGATGTAGGCATTCCCATACTCAGATCACAAATGGATGACATTGTAGACATAGGTCATGGGCACCAATCATACACTGTCGATCCATGCCATCAAAATATAGCATAGCCACCAGGAATACACTGCGGATCTATGCGAGAAAATTCAAATTAAGACGACATAGACACAAGACATACAAAGTGGATCTATGTGTCACAATTTATACATATTCCATCGCAACCTGGACAAAGAGATGATATCCAGGGTCTTCAATTTTGTCACCCAAAAGTACAAATCTAACCATGTGATTACATGTGTCGAAGTCGAACATGGTAGAAACCACTTGATTACCGGTCATTGATGAAACCGTTAACAAGTGCGAGGGAAATCACCATTGATGTCAATGACTCCCAAGGTACACTAGTACAATCCAACGAATGTGAATAAATGAACTGAAGTTGAACACTGGGTGGAATCTTTTGATTAGGCTTCGATGATGTAAACCCACTGTCAAAAGTGAGGAAACTTGCCATTGATACATGCAAGTTCCAAGGTACCAAATAATTTCTAAGTCTTGATTCCGGATAATGAGTTGAAGTCGACGGAACAAAACTTGTCACAGGAGGGCCTTGATGTATTCCCCATCAATGACATGAAAAGAGTAAAAGATTTTGAAGATAAAACATAGTATGATGTAAGTTGAATTGGACATAGGGAAGGCTGACATGGAGAGAATGGACAACTGCTGATGGCCGACTCAATACAGATGGACTTCTCTTGAACATATGAATGACATGAACAATGATTTGGCAGCATTGACTCAAATACAACACAGGGAATGACCTTGTAGCAAATCAAATGAGAGACAAATGGATTTCCCAAAATGGCTTCAAATAATGAATAAGGGGTGTCATGTTCAAGAGCGACACTTACTACCAATCAATATGAATATGAAAACATATCCCTTTCCCAAATTTTCCCCCACCATTTTTGGCGAGTACCTCTTTATTTTTATGCAAGCTTGAGGAGGATAACATATGCTTGTTGATATAATCTTATCCTTCAAATAAATCCTTCAGAGTATGTTTAATGAACCCTAAGAAGGAGTGGTTCGGTCCCATTATGGGTCTGTCGATGTTTGTTTAACAACTCCAAAGATAGAAAACTCAAAGGTTTTTCATGATTATAGAGTCTGGAAAAACACTTAAAAGAGAACTCTCTTAGTTCCTTTTTCATAAACTAGTCTGATGAGACCGAAAAAGAGATAAATTATCGCTCACCAGATGATTTCTTCAAATAATTTATCGAGCGTGAAGATAGAAAGGTCGCTCGGCTATCTTTTCATGTTTAGATAGTCTGAAAAGAGGTTAAAGAGGACTCCAGGGGGGTTCCTTTTTCGTGTAACCTTGTTGAGCCCGAAAAAGTGATAAAAGTATGCTCGATCATGTTCTCATGTATTTTCGAGCGTGAGAACAGACAAGGACCCAGCACGAGGTTTTATACAAAAACCATAAAAAAAAATCAAAATATGCGATGAAAAAAGAAAAATTATGTACGCATCCCTATAAATGACCATCGAAGTCATTACGCCTGCAAAAGTTACACTCAAAAGGGCATTAGGGTTCAAGTTTTAATAAATAAACAATTATTAAAAATTAAATAACAAGGTAAAAGTCAATATAAAGAAATAAAACTCTTTTTACCATATCATTTTCACTTTTCACTATTTGAGCACAAAAACCCCTCTTTTACCCTCAAAATTCGACGTCAGATTGTGGGAGTTATGAGCATCCATTTGACGAGCCTTCAGCGAAAATGAGGTAGGCTCTTTGTCCTCTACTCTTTCATGGTTTTATTTTGCATTTTCATTGGTAAAAATATCATTTTCGAGTTAGTTTTGTGAGCCCTATTTGCGCTCAACCATTCTCGCAGGTGAGCTACATGGGACCTACGAGAATGGGTCATTCTCACAGGTGAGCCCACAACAGCCTGTGAGGTTCTCGCACTGTGCCCAAAGGGCACCTGCGAGAACCACAAATCATAAAATATTTTTTAAGTTGTACTCAATGAAAAAGAACCAATTCATGAATAGAGTTACTAATCCTCTTCTTGTCCTTCTTATGTAGGTAGTTGGCCATCAAAATGGTTCTTGAATGGCATGAAAGGGAACATGAAGAAGACAATGCCATTTTCATAAATCATCTACCCACTATTGCCTCTTTGAGAAACTGTGGCCTTCTGAAGTACTTTAGTATCCCGGGCATGAGGGCCCAAGTTAGGTTATTAAAGTACCTTGTGCATATGTGGGATCCCAATCAACAGGTATTCCATGTAGGGGTCCACACACTATCCTTAGATATCGAGGAAATTTACTTTTTGACTGGACTGACATGACGTGGGTACCACGTGAGCCTGACTGGTAGCAGAGGTGGCAGGCTGCCCATGAGTGAGTACTGCCACTTACACTGTGTTCTCGAGGCAGAGAGGAAGAAAGGGAAAGTATTTATTTGGAGAGTATGAGATTTGACCCTCTGTACTATATTATTCACTATTGCTCGGATGTCTGGGACCTCCACTCCTCACATGGCACTACAGAGTTACTTCCAGTATGCCATCGAGTGTACTGAACCTTGGGTTTTTAACTGGGCAGATGTTGTGCTTCGTAGTATGAAAAAGAAGTTGACCAAATTTAGACGAGGCGACCTGAAGCAATTCGGGTATGGATCTTTGTTGGTGTCTGTATTTCTCGAGAGGGTTTTGTTACTAAGGTTGCAGGTTGAGTGGAATCTGTCGGCTCTTATAGATCCAAGAATGCAGAGATGGTGTCGGTTGATGGCCCGACAGGTAGCTGGACCAATAATCAAGTATGATGATACCTTCTTCGACTGGTTGCGACCACAGATGTTGATGGTCGACGATTATTCTTATGTCAGGTTGTATTTCCGAGGATATTTAAACTTAGTCCTGCCAGAGGACGCTCAGTAGGGGGAAATTGGTAAGAAGTACACATTTTTTCTTTTAAATGTTTTTGTGAACTTTTATCATATGCAAATGTTTTTTATATGTTCGTCCAAAGACTAAATAAAAAATTCATTGTTGACATAGATGTTGGACCTTACCGACCTCCTGGTACTTCTCCCATTTAGCGGCAAGGAGAGGTAGCACCAGTGCCACAATACGTCGAGGATTATCAAGTAGTGGAACAAAACCTAGAGGGCTTGACTGCAGATATCCCAGACATGCCTCTTGGAGAGGTTCCACGACGCGATCAATGTCACTGAGCTTCAGATTTTGATATTTTGTTCTTCGGACAAAATTTTTTGTAAAAAATTCTTTTGATCGTTATATATACAGATGACTTCTATGAGTTTATCATGTGTTGTGTGAAAATTGATGTGATTGATTTGAAAATGATCAAAATGTTTGTCTAATACATAGTTATCCAATGCATCAGTTATGTATTTAGACATCTAGGAATATGTTGATATTCAATATAATCAAAATAACATTCCAAGAGGAGAATTCGCAAATACACCTGTAACAAAGTAGGACTTCAAATAGTATAGACATTGCTTAACTATAGTACTACAAGTTGTGAATCGAGTTGCAAAACCAAATGACGTATTCCGAGTGAGATAGCATCAACCAATAATTCAATAATGGCGCTATACTCTGCAATATTGTTGGTCGCACTGCCGAGACACACACCTCGTAAGGAGACAAGTTCGTTTGTAGGGGCATAAATTGCCCATGCAGCGGAAGCAAGGTTCTGAGTACTACGGCTAGCACCATCATTGAAGCCAATGTAGGGTAGCAAAGACTCCAACATCTAGAAATCAAATACAATGTCACATAAGGGTAGAGACCAGATAATGACAAAATCAAGCTATAGTAACACACAAGAAGTATGATACATTAAAAATACAAGTACTCGTGCATAGGTGATTTTATGCATAATACTTCTTCAAGTACAACCCATTCCTGGGTTCACTCAAAGGAATACCATTGTAATATACTAACTCATAAGCCCCTTTTTCCAAAACTCGTCGAACAACATAAGGACCTCGCCACATGGCTTCGAATTTTCTATATCCTAACATATCTCGATCTTGTTCATAGAGGAGAACAAGATCTCCTTCGAAGAAAATGCAAGGCTTGACATGTTTGTCGTATTGGGCCTTGACACGTTTTTTCTGAGCTTCTATGACTAAGCTGGCATTGTGTCGAGTTTTGTCTAATCGCATAAGATACAATAGACGTTCTTCCTTAGTACAAGTGTTTGGTAGGAGTTCGGAAGCTAGTTTCGAAGAGGGTATCCTTCATTCAATTGGGAGAATGGATTCCATACCATAGACTAATCAGAAAGGTGTAAACCTAGTAGCAGACTTGATGAATGTCCGATAAGCCCATAATTCCGAAAACAATATTGTGTTCCAACTTGTTTTATGAATCCCTATCATTCGTCGGAGCATAGTTATGAGAAATTTGTTAATTGCTTCGACATGGCTGTTGGCTTGTGGGTAATAGGGCATTGAGTTTTCATGGCGAAGACCCAAATTTTCAGTAAGTTCGGACATCATGAAGTTTCTAAAGTGGCTACTGTGATCAGTGACGATAGCTTGGGGAACACCAAAACGGGCTATGACGTGATTACAAATGAATAAGGTTGCGGTCTTTCCAGTGTTTTCAAATGTCGGCATCGCCTCGGCCCATTTCGTAAAGTAATCGATAGCTACAATAATGTATCCATGCCCCTCGGCTGAGTGAGGGTGACATGTCATGAAATCGATGCCCCATTTCACAAAGGGACCAACTGAGACCACAGGGTGAAGAGGAGAAGGATGTGACCGTATCTTGTGATTATAGGTCTGGCAAGCATGGCATTTTTGAAAGACAATTATGAAATCGTTAAATAAAGAAGGCCAAAAATACCCTTCTCATAAGATCTTATGGGTAGTAGCATACCCAGATATATGACCCCCACAGGCTCCAAAATGGCAGTCATTCAGAGATTTCTTGGCTTCGTCAAACATTAGGCAACGTCGAAAAATAGATTCAATCCCCCGACGATAAAGAGTATCTCCAAGGATAATATATTGACGAGCTTGGTATCGTATTCGATGTCGCTCAGTACTGGACAAAGTTGGCTGGAGATTGTGGGTTTGGAGATATATAATGATATCACCATACCAAAGATCATCAGTGCTAATAAGGAAAAGAGACTCATCAGGTAATGAATCAGCTGCTACATTTTTCGTTTCAGAATAGCGAAAGTCGCATATCAACTTAGCGAACACTAAGGACTTCTTGGACTTGGCGCGTTCGAATTCCAAGTCAAACTCCTGGAGTATCACAATCCATTTGGAGTATTTTCCCCCTAGAAATTGACGTGTGAGAATGTGTTGCATAGGGTTGCAGGTAGAAATCACTGTAGTCTTGCACAAGAGGATATAGTGCCAGAAGCGTTGGACGACTTGGACAATAGCCAAGGCCAGTTTTTCGACATATAAATACTTGATTTCTATAGACGTTACACTTTGAATCAAGTATTATATAACATGTTCGTCATTAGCATCATCCTCTTGGATGAGAACCATACCAATGGTGTAATTTGAGGCATAAAGGTAAAGGAAATAATCGTGACTGTAATCGGGGGGAAAGAGAAGCGAAGCATGCGTTAGGGACAATTTCAAAGCTTCAAAAGAATTGTTGGCGATGGTATCCCAGACGAACTTAGAACTCTTTTTAAGGAGACACGTAAATCCACGAGTGATCTCAGCATAATTAGGGATAAAACGATGAAGAAAGTTTTCTTTCCCCTGCAAACTTTGTAACTAGTGAAGTGTAGAAGGAGGAGGGAGATTAAGGATCACCTCAACCTTTAAAGTATCCACCCGGATCCCTTGACGCGAAACGATAAAACCTAGAAGATGGTCGGATTCCATGCAAAAAATGCACTTATGAGGATTCAAATGTATACGGTAGAACCGACAGCGAATGAAAATGGCTCGGAGATGGGTTGGGTGATCAACTCGGTGCATTGAATGAGCAGGTAAATATTCCAAATATGGTTGAACGATGTGCTTGATATAATGGAAATCATAATACATAGCGCATTGAAAAGTTGTTCCAACATTCTTGAGACCGAAAGGGAGTTTCCGATAGGAAAAAGTACCCCAAGGACAAATAAAATTAGTCTTATGTTGATCCTCGGGAAGAATGTTGATTTGATTATACCCGTAGAAACCATCCATAAGAGAGAAGATTTCACTTCGGGAGCAATCGTCGACAATATGATCGACGAAGGCGGTAGGAAAGTTGTCTTTGGGACAGGCTTTGTTGATATCCCTATAATCAACGCATACACAAATGGTGCCTTGTTTCTTGTCGATCGAGACAAGATTGGAAACCCAGTCTGTGAGAGCCACCGGATAAATAAAGCCATCTTTACGAAGTTTCTCGACTTCGAGTTTGATAGAAACCACTTTACGTGGGTGAATTGGATGAAGGCATTGTCAGATGGGTTTAGCATTGGTGTATGTCTTGATCTCATGTATCAAAATCTCAGGGTTGATACCTGGCATTTCTTCGTAGCTCCAGGAAAATATGTCACGAAACTCTTTGAAAAGGGATGTGTAGGTGACGACTTCCTCAGAAGAACATGAAGCTCCAATATGGACATTTTCGACAATTCCAGGTTCAATGGATATGTCAAGGGGAATAGTGGGTGAGATATGGCTGAGGTTCCCTTTGGAAAACACATCATGTATTGACCCAGGAACGGTTGAGATGACAACAATGGTCAACTAGGCCGAAATCCGTTGGTAGTTTTCAATGGTATCCTGCTCCAGAAAGAGGATGGAATAATGATGTCCTCATCCCAAGGGGTGTCTTCCATGATAGACAGGATCATCTCATCAGTGGGAAAAATGACACAGAAAGGATCGAGAGACAACTCACCAAGAGAGGGAGTAAAAGGTGTTGTCGATTGAATGGCTTGATAGGCCGATTCAACCGGACTTAACAACATTTTGTCGCCATAACAAAGATAATCTCCAGGGTCAGGTACTATCCAGGGGTCATGAGACACAAGAAGCTCGTGAATCGAGGTGGAGATCATGTTGATTGAAGCAACATATGAGTATGGAACATCAGGCAGAGGAATGGGGAAAGTACCCATTAACCAAGAGTCTTTGATAAGGCCTACACCGACGCTCTCATAACCCGGTGGGGTTTTAGTGATGAACGGTACATTGCCATTATGGGTATCGAAATTAAAGAAGGCTAATTGGTCGACAGTGACGAACTTCCCTTGATGTGGGAAACGTACCACATGGAAAAGGGTCAACACAACTACGCACATGGAATCGATCTAGCTATGGTCAAGCAGAATATTGTAATCAAGGGGAGCATCGAAGACTTCCAATTAAACTTGGACCGTTTTTCCTTCTAGCGTGATGGGAAATGAAGGAAGGACACCATAGGGCTTAAAAATGGAGCCATTGAAGGCTTTAAGAGTGTTCTAGGATTCATTCAAAGGGGGAGAGCTAATGTCTTTCCAGCAAGTAAGAGACATGACACACGTCGAGGCACCCTCGTCAATAATGGTTCGACAATTTTTTTTTCCAGAGACAATCACTTGGATCTAGAATGCAAGTTGAGGGGGTAATCTTGGAATGTGATATTCCGAGTCAAATATTATTAAATTTGTATCTGTCGGGTCGATTCTAACAATATATTTCAACAGTGCCTTCTGTTGTGTGGGACAACTTTGAAGGACTTCGAGGGCTGACATCGCAGAGGGTACTTCGGCCAGATCTTCAACAATGCTATAGTTCTGGGCAGCACGAGCATGTGGATTGAAATTCGATTTCTGAATGACACCCTTAGGGGGGTGTCGAAGAACTGTGTCAAGGCTCGGTCGTTTGAGATGAAGAGAAACGTTGGTAGGTGGAGTTGTGGGAGAAATTTGTACCAAGGGAGGAGGTAGATCATCAACCTTCTCTTTAGAGGGAGAATAATCTTTGGCTCGAGTAGTGACTGCAACGTCGCTCTACTTTGAATCACCAGTACACATCAATACATAAGACATAGTAGAAGATGAGGGTTGGTCAGGAATGACCAACTGAGCCTGTTGCTAAGACAGGAAGGGTTGGGATAAAATGGCTGGAGCAGGTGGTTTTGGAGCTCCTTGTAGGAACTTAGTGACCTCGACGCATTGTGGACAATCCTTCGTGTAGTGATCATCACCACAGATAAGACAAGGGTATCGTGGTTTGCACTTATCCCGATCATCAACAAGGGTAGTTTTGGTTTTCTCTGCTTGAGAATTATTTTTTCCCTCCTTATTCTTACCCCTTCCCTTTTTGGATTTGTTTTTACCGGCTGGGGTATATTGAACTGCATTTACCTCAGAAGTCTTGTCGGCGGGAGGGGTAGGAGATGGAGCATTTTGAACATTAGAAGAAGCAGGTTTGGGTTTTGTGCTTGAGGCAGAATGTGGTTGGGCCTGGAAAGTGCCAATCACACCGTCAGCTGCATGTGAAGCAGTTGTAGTAGTTGAAGTGATGGAAGTAGAAGGACGAGGTAAGTCGGGGATTAAATCGTAAAGGGTACCTATTTGCGAGTAAACGAGGTCAAGATATTGAGCACGAATTATAGCCTTCTCTTCCATGACCACTACACCCATGGCGATGTCACAACTGATGTCATTCACAAATGATTTTGTGAACCACTCTGCCATCAACTGATCGAGGAGCTTGAGTTTAATGATACATTGTCTCCGTCGCCACTCATGAATGTGATCGGATATATGAGTGGCTTTGTTCTATTTGAAAGAAGTCAAAATCTTGGTCCCCGTGTCATAACAAATTGGTAACTGGTAGTGTCTGAGGAAATCCATAGCTAGGGTGTTCAAGTCAGAGAAAAAACCTCGTGGAAATTCTATATACCACTTCCCAGAAAAACCTGTGAGGGTTCGTTGAAAAAGATGTAAAGGAATAGAGTCATCCATCAACGAGTTGGATGAACACCATAGGTGAAAAGTCACAACGTGATTGTTCGGTTCCTCTCCCACTTTGCCGTCGAATTTAGGAATGTCTGATGGTATCTTGGATGGTATAGCGGGCCATTGGGGAGAGTGACGAATTGGATCATTTAAAATCCTTGACAAATCTGGAAGATCCAAAGTGGCGATAAAGGGTAATTATCGATTCACCTGCGGGTATTGGTGGCTTTGGGGAGGAAGCCCCGTCAGCAAACCAGTAGGACCATAAGTAGTCTACATATAATATGAAGACCCAGGTAGATTCGGTGGTGGTTGGAGAGGATAGTAACTCATAGGATTGTATCTTGGAACAGGAACGTGAGTTTGAGCAGTCAAGCCCCAAATGGGATTGAATGAACCCAGATATGGTTGGCCCATACTAGGGGGCATTACGGACGCAGATGGAAACTACTGCCCCCAGTCGATGGAGGAGGATGTTGTATCAAATGATTCCAATATTGGGCCAAGGACGGAGGTATGTTTTGTCCAAAATGTGGGGTCGGTCCTCCCATCGAAGGTGGTGTTCCAATTGGAGGCAGTGTTCCAATTGGGGGTCGTGTTCCAATTGGGACTTGTGTGCCAATAGGAATTTGCATACTGAAAGGGGGTTGAGTTATGCCACCTTGGTGAAATTGTCCACCGATGGGAATCTGGTAATTTGGTGTGAATGATGGAAAAGTGCCACTAGGATTAAGACTACCAGTAGAAGACAAGGAAGGTCCTCCAAAAGGAAATTGAGGGAGTGTTGGAATAAAACCTGGAAGAGAGTGCCCAGAAGAAGAAGTAACACTAGGAGAGTCGGATGGAGTTTGTACAGGAGTGGGAATGGAAGCATTCAATGCATGGTATCCAGGTGGTAGTGTCAGAGTGACATTGGGTGTTCACGGTGTGCTGATGGGAGCAAGACTAACCGCAGTAAACCTGGTTGGAAAAATCGTAGTACCTATTTGATAGGTCATTTCAAGAGGGATAGTAAAGGGATAGGAGGTAGTAAATGGTACTGTCTCTGGACTAGAGATTACAGAATTCACAGGTGGGGTGATTTCGGAAATCACAGGTGAGCCTGGACCAAAAATGTCCCGTCGAAAAACACCTATAGACCAAAAAAGATCTTGGCCTTCTATGGTGGGAAAGGGTCCAACTAGTGATCCAAAAGATGTAACAAATAAGTCTCAGGAAGAATTCATCCACATAAACCGTGACTCAGAATCAGGGTGAAGTCGAAAGTCCTCTCGAGTATTGGTGATTCAGAAATGTTCTAGAGAGTCAGTTTGTTCCACTTGTGGCGTGGTGACAACTGGGACTTCACTTTGCCGAGGATATCCCTCAGGGGTACTTGTAGGCAAGGGTTGAGAACCTTCCAGATGCTCTGGAGATAAACCCTACATTCTACTTGAACGACGTGGAGGAGCTATTGTAACCGAGTGACAAACTTCACGAAGAAAACCTTATAGTCAACTTTGGTAAACAAACAACACACGCTAGTAAACAAAATCTAGGAAGAAACACCAAGAAAACAAGACCTTCTAATTCTAAAGTCACTAGTTGGTGATGAAATCCAATGTCGCAACAATGAGATGAGAAGGGGCTGGGATAGGGTGGAAAAGTTACTTGGAGGACCTGCTTAATGGAATTACACCCTGGTGCAAGCTCCCACACATAATCTTGGGTATACCCTCCAAGGAGCCCGAGTGAGTTTAGTCAACGTCAATTCCAGGTATCGTGAAAACTTTCCCCTTCACAGTCACCCAATGCAAGAACCTAGAAAGATAGGCCACTAAGGTTACCACCAACAACAATAAAGCCTAGGGGGATAGTCGACAGTTCGATCCACATGCAAGGGCAGGGTATCTAGCCCAAAATCAACTCAAAAGGCTTCCACTCATCATTGTGGGTATACCTCTGAGTGATCCCCGTAATACGTGCAATCTCTACACCGATATCAACAAAGCAGGGTGAGTAACTCTGCCAATATCAATACGAGCTCGTGTTTGACCCTTGTGTGAGAAGGACTTCCCAGGACAAAATGTTGCAAATGGAATTTTGACACTCCCTAACACAAGATTCTATTGTGTGTTTTGTGCTTTGGAGAGTGTATCTCTCTTCCTACACCAAAGCGCTATCCTAGCTAAATGTTGGTGTAATAGAGCCCTAGAAAAGAGTTAGTAGTTAAATTATACAATAGCGCAATGTTATTAAGAGTGGTTGTTACTCAAAGGAAGCAGAGATGAAATTGATGTTGTATAAGACTCTGACCCAACAATGCATGGATAAGAATGCAATATATCAATTTTCGTTCAATGAATCCTATGTACGAGAGGGAAAGAGAAGTTTTTCGGAACAAACGTGAACTACAAGACATAATTTCCTTTAAAATGTGATCGCAACAAATCACGCAAGAAATAACAATTCTCTATTGTTTCTTTTTCACTAATTTCAACAATTGATTTTCAATGCTTTCGAAGATGAAAAATGCTTTTGAAAGAAAAACTTTATTCACTTTTCAAAAAGGACCTACACCATGATGGTGAGAGTGTAGAAAATAAAAAACCAATGAATAAGCAATATATAAGAACCCAAACCACTCTTTCAATGGAAAAAAAATAATGAGCAAACCAAACTTGTCTTTTCAATTGCATGAGCAAAGTGACCTTTCAAACAATGAGAAAATGATAAATACAAAGAAACTTAACTTTCAATTGATCACCGGTCCTTAACCAATCAAGCACACTTAGATTCCAAAATCAGAGAGTATATCTTTGCAGAGAAAAGTCAAGAAATGAAAGTCAAGACAAAAGTAATAGGAAGAGCCTTTGAAATCCTAAGACTGCTCATGCACAAAAACGAAGACAAGAAAAACATCAACCAATGGTCCAAGAAACTCTTTTGAGGCACCTACAGTGATCTGGGTAGTTGAAGATGAAAAAAATCAAATCCAAAAATTTGAAAAATAGGGTTTGCAGGCTGAGAGTGTTACACGGTGCGAGAATAGGTGATTCTCGCAGGTGAGCTTTGAGCAGAGTGCAAGAACCTCGCATTGAACCTAAAATCAAGGTGCAAACTCTATAGATTCTCGGAAGCTACTATGGAGTGCAGTGCGAGAATGTCTGAAACTAATCAAATTTTTGGAAAATGACACAAAATTTGAGGAGGCCTCTGGACCCAGAGGGTCTATCAGGGTATCTTAAGTACTCATAGATTGATATGAATGGAGAAAGGTAAGGCAAGAATAAATGGCCAAACAAAAATACCAAAAACCACAAATAACATGGGTTATTTCCCCAGTGGAGTTGCCAATTTTGTTATTAGACTAATCGATAGGTGAGGACACTAACAAATCTCCCTATATCCACCTGGATCTAGAACAAAATAGGACAGGACATGACTCTTTCCCTAAGTTTCGACCATTGAATTAGCTACTAGAGAGGAACAGGTAACATACCTTTGTATCGCTTCCTAGGATCTCTTTTGCTCCCACTTTGCTCCAGTGCTCTCGTGAAGTCAAGACCAAGACAACAAAAACCAACCAAAGTGGAGGTAGCAAAATATATTCAACTGTCAACTTATGTGTATGATCAAGGAATTACACAATAAAGTGAGAATAGCTTTATGGGAAAGGGACATGCCACTGTATCATATTAATTGAAAGTAGAACATTACAACCTGATCGCCTTGATGTCGCAAGCTCCCTTTCAGTGACTCTTGGCTCCAACACACACACTTTATCAATCCTTGTATGAAGAATATCAAATCCTCTTGATAGACTTACTAAAGTCTCCAAGCTCCTATTGAAGCTAATTCCTTCTCACAATTCTTTCACCAATTCTCCAATGAATCTTGCTTAACCTTTTCCATGACAATTCCCTCAATATATAGGAGAGAATGAGATGGTTACTTGGATAAGAATGATCCCACCATATCAGGGAATCCAGTACAAGAATAACCATTCGAATGCCAACCCATTCTTCTAGAAGATTCCCTTCTAGAACCATCGAGAATTCATCTTTTTCCAAGCTTTAGAGAAGGTTCTCACCCTAGCTATGTAACACAGTGTGAGAAGTTCGCACCCTGGCTTAAGGCAGCCTACGCGAATGGGTCATTCTCGCACCCTGGTATACTAGCAACTTGTGAACTCTCTTCAAAAGTGAGTTTTCTGAGAAGAGATGAATGCCAGTTTTCTCTGGAGAAAGTTCTTATGAAGAACCTGAGTACACCAACATCAATACACCATCATGATGACAAAAATCATGGGTAACACTTCTCCCTCTCTATCTACCCCTAACTTGCACTATCTCTCCTCTCTCTCTCTCTCTCCTACATGTACCATTTATTTCTAGTCTCTCTCTCTCTACCCTCTCTCTCGGTTTCCATCTCACTCCCTCTCTCTCCCATTTCCATACCAATATCTCTCCTTCGTCTCTCTCCCTCCCTTACATATACCCCTCTCTCCCACTCACTTTGTGTCCTCCTCTCTCTCAATCCCCCACTCTACTCCCCATTCTATCTTTTCCTCTTTACCCCCCTTTCCTATCTCTCCCCCCATTCCTATAACTCTCTCCCTCTCTCTACCAACCCTCTTGGTCTCCCTCTCCCTCCCTCTCACACTCGCATGCAATATATTTGTCTTCCTCTCTCCCCTCTCACACTCTCACTCACTCTCTTTATCTTCCTCTCTCCGCTCTGAAACTTTCACACATACACTCTTTACCCTCATCCTCCCTCTCTCTCTCCCCCTCCCTCACTCCCTCCCTCCCTATATCTCTCCTCTCTCTTTATCTCTCCTCTAAATATACCATCTCTCTCTCTCTCTCTCTCTCTCTCTCTCTCTCTCTCTTCCCCTCCCCTCTTGGTATCTATGTCCCTCCCTCTAACACTCTCAAACACTCCATATCTCTCTCTACCTCCTTCCCACTATCTCTCCTCTCTCTCCCTCTCACACTCCCAAACATTCCCTCTCTACTCAAA
>ML776548.1:2439800-2462925 GCA_009831015.1 Picea engelmannii
TCCATTAGATTCATCTCTTCTCCCTTTTTAGTTCACCCATCCTCATGGCCCATAACCATAGCCAAGAACTGGATTCTTGCTTCAACACCTTGCAATCTACTTTCCTTGAGACCCAACAAGAAGTGCAACAACTTAGTGCTACTATTGCCTCCCGTGATACATCCATCAATACCACCATAAATGCAGTTGTGCAGTTCACAATGGCGGAAGTCAAACACAAACTGACCACCCAGCTTGAATCTGTCTTTGCATCACTCTGCACCAAACTCAAGATCCCTACCGATGACTCTTTTCTTGATGCACATACAAAGAATGAAGGTGAAACTTCTTCCCATTCCTTTGAGCCCCATCACTTTCAATGGGACATACGCCTTTCGTGGGTGGATGTAACCAAATTTGATGGCTCAGACCCCACTGGTTGGTTCACCCAAATGGAACATTATTTCTCTCTCTACAACATTACAGATGACTTGGCCAAACTTCGGTATGGTGTTCTCCATATAAATCAAGAACACTGGCAATGGTGGAAATGGAGAAAAACTTCCCGTCAAGGGTATATTGCTTGGACCCAATTTGTGACTGAGCTTTATGAATGCTTTGACACTGACACCAACCATTTGGGCCATTTGAAAAAATTAAAGCAATCAGGCACAGTAGAAGACTTCATAGCTGCATTTGAGCACCTGGCTTTTCGAACAGAGGGCATGACTGATGCTTTCTTTCAAGAGTGTTTTATCAATGGCCTCAAGAAGGAGATTTGGGCCCATGTCCTCATGGATCGACCTACGAATTGGGTGGAGGCTACTAAAAGATATAAAGAAGCACAACAAATTGTTTCCTCTCAAAACCATAAGGCTTCCTTTATCCCTCTCCCTAAACCAATAAACCCCACTACTCCCTCCTCGCCATTAAAGATCCAAAAATTGACCAGGGCTGAAACGGCTAAACGCAAACTCAAAGGCCTCTATTATAACTGTGATGACAAATATTTCCTAGGCCACAAATGTAAGGAACGAAATATTTTTATGGCCATCTCTGAGGATATTCTGGAAGAGGATGTTGACACTCCCCTTGTGCCCGAGTCACTAGAAATCACTGACTTAAACCCTCCCTTCGACCCTCCCAAAGTGGAACTGATCATTTCCCTCAATTCTCTCACCAGCTTCTCTACCCCCCAAACCCTCAAGTTAATCAATTACATCAAGCACCGAAAGGTCATCATTCTAGTTGATAGTGGAAACACCCACAATTTTATTCATCGTCGCATTGCCCAAGAAACCCATTGCTACATCCATGCTGTCAACAATTTCCAAATCATGATTGCCAATGGTGGTTCTATGTAATTTGGCAGGCGCTGTGAAAATGTGCGTCTCCAAATCGGTGACTACCACCTAAAATACCATATGTTTTCTATTGACATGGGCAGTTGTGACATTGTGTTGGGTGCATACTGGCTAAGGACTTTGGCTCCCATTCTCATGGATTTTTAGAACTTAACCATGCAATTCGAACAAGGAGGCCACCAATATAAATTCCAAGGCATCATTGTTGGTTCACCTGAGGTCATCAGTTCTCATCGCATGGAAAAACTACTAAAAAAAGGTCATTATGGTGTCATTGCCCAAATCCACGCCATTCAAGCCACAGAGACACCCCCAGTACCCCAAGACCTCCAAGCCCTCCTTTCTAAACATCAAACAATATTTTCCACTCCCCAAGGACTCCCTCCTTCCCGCATTTTTCATGATCATTCCATTCCCCTTGTCCCAGGGATCCTTTCCCCCAATATTCGTCCATATTGCCACGCCTTTACACAAAAAAATGAAATTGAAAAAATGGTCCAGGAACTCCTTACTTCTGGCGTCATCCATCCTAGTACGAGCCCTTACTCGTCTCCGGTCATCATGGTACTGAAGAAAGAAGGTTCTTGGAGAATGTGTCCTAACTTTTTTCCTCTCAACAAACTGACCATTAAAGACAAATTTCCCATTCCTGTCATGGATGACCTCCTGGATGAATTGAGTGGTGCCCAATTCTTTACCAAACTTGATCTTTGCTCAGGCTATCACCAGATACATATGAAAGAGGCTGACATTCCCAAGACAACCTTTCGCACTCATGAGGGCCACTATGAGTTTTTGTTCATGCCCTTTGGCTTGTGTAACATCCCCTCCACCTTCCAAAGCTTCATGGACCATGTCTTCCACCCTTTTCTCCGTCATTTTGTCTTAGTTTTCTTTGATGATATTATCATCTATAGAAAAAATTGGACATACCATCTTACTCATGTGGATCAAGTTCTTCGCCTACTCTCTCAGCACCAACTTTTCCTGAAATAGTCCAAATGTGCTTTTGGTGCCTCAGAAGTAGAATACTTGGGTCATTTGGTGGGAAAATATGGCGTCAGGGTGGACCCAAAAAAGATTGAATCTATGCAAGACTGGTTGCACCCAAAGACTCTCAAAAGATTACGTGGATTTTTGGGCCTCACAGGGTATTATCGCAAGTTCGTTAAGAACTACGGAAATATTGCAACACCTCTCATGGCTCTCCTAAAAAAGAACTCTTTCACTTCGACTCTAGTAGCTACTCAATCTTTTCAAACCTTGAAGACGACCATGTGCACCACTCCAGCTATATCCCTTCCCAATTTCACAAAGACCTTTGTGTTGGAATGTGACACCTCAGGGAAAGGAATCAACATTTTCCTTATGCAAGAGGATCGACCTTTGGCCTTCACTAGCAAGCAACTGTCTGAAAGGAATCCAGGCAAACCCATTTATGAAAAATAAATGTTGGCGATTCTGCATGCCATTGAGCTGTGGCATCCTTATCTCTTGGGGAAATGCTTCCAAATTAAGACCGACCATCAAAGCCTCAAGTACTTTCTAGAACAATGCATTTCCTCCCAGGAGCAACAAAAATGGGTGACTAATCTCTTTGGATATGATTATGAGATCATTTACAAGAAGGGAAAAGACAATGTTGTGGTGGATACGCTTTCCCAGAAATATGAAGACGAAGGATCCCTTTTTTCTCTTTCCTTCATTGTACCCGATTAGCTCCAAGTTGTGCACCAGGAATGGCTTCAAGATCCCAAAAGTTTACATTTGATCTAGCAACTGCAAAACAAGGCTCTGACTCCCCCAGGGTACTCCTAGCTCCAGGATGAGCTTCGATACAAAGGCCGCTTGTATTTAAGTAAACAATCCAAGCTCAAATCCACGGTACTTTCTGAGCTTCATGCTACACCCACAGTGGGGCACTCAGGGTTCACCAAAACATATGACCGAGTCAAACGTTCTTTTTTCTGGGATGGTATGAAACATAAATTCATAATTTTGTCATTGAATGTGAGGTGTGTCAATGTAACAAGGGAGAAACGGTCAAATCTCCAAGCACCCTCCAACCGCTTCCGATTCCCCCTGTTATTTGGAAGGATATCTCTATGGAATTTATTACAAGATTACCCAAATTGGAGAATAAATAAGTCATAATGGTGGTGGTGGATCACCTTTCCAAGTATGCTCATTTTGCACTCTTCACCACCCATTTACTGCATCCACGGTGGCTCAAATTTTCATGGACTAGGTCTTCAAGCTTCATGGCATGCCGCACTCTATTGTTTCTGATCGAGACCCAACTTTCACAAGAAATTTTTGGCAAGAACTATTTAAGCTACACGGCACACAATTGCATCTCAGCTCAACTTATCATCCCTAGACGGATGGTCAAACGGAAGTTGTCAACAAGTGTTTGGAAACATATCTAAGGTGCTTTGCCTCTGAAAAACAACACCAGTGGGCTCAATGGTTACCCCTCACCGAATGGTTGTACAACACTACATACCATACAACCACTCGCATGACTCCTTTTGAAGCGGTATATGGACAGAAGCCACCTTCAGTTCTCTCATACTTACCTGGTACCTCGAAGGTCCAGCCAGTTGACCAAACACTTACAGTCTGAGAGGATATCCTTCATAACCTTAAAGAGAACTTGGTCATGGCACATAATAGAATGAAGTAGCAAGCAGATCAAGGTCGCTTTGAACGTCAATTTACAGAAGGGGATCAGGTGTTTCTGAGACTGTAACCATATAAGAAAACTTCCCTAAAGGCCGAGCATTGTCAGAAGCTAGCACCCAAATTTTATGGCCCTTACACAGTTCTCAAGCATGTGGGACAAGTCACATATCAGTTAGCTCTGTCCATTCAATCGAAGCTACATCTTGTTTTTCATGTTTCATGCTTGAAGAAGGTGATTGGAACCAGGTGCCAAATTCAAACCAACCTTCCAGAGTTAGCTGAAGAAGGATCCATTTGGCTATAGCCAGAAGCAGTTTTGGACTAGCGTGAGCATCACCTGTGTCAGAGAACCATCAAGGAAGTGCTAGTACAATGGAAAGATATGACTCCAATAGATGCCACTTGGGAACCAACTACCATTCTGCAGTAGTTTCTACATCTCAAGCCTTGAGGACAAGGTTGTTTTTAAGGGGGAAGACATGTTAAGGTCCTAACCCGTACATAGGTAGATTAATGTATTTGGATGTAATAAAGGTCAATATTAATAAGGCCTTTCAATAAAATAGAATAAGGCAAATGTAAGAAGACCTAATAAAAGCTTCCGCTTCTAAAAGGATCTTTCTCTAGATGCTTCTATTAATAGACATATTTAGTATAAATAAGGGTCGAGGGTATGAAAACCCTATCTTGGAGTTTATTGTAACAGAGCACTTCTCGACTGGAGGTTTCCCCCTTGAATAGGCTTGTGAACATTGCTTCCTAAATCAAAGTGCTATTTCAGTTGTTGTTCACATATTATTTCGGTGTTATTGTGGATGATTATGTTGGTTATATTATTGTTATTCTGCCATTCCTAGCATTTTATTTCTGTTCTATGTATTTATTATATCTGGTATCTTGCAAGGACCTTCAAGCTCTTTGGATGGTAGAATTCAAGAGGAGGAATGGACAGGAAAAAAAGTAAACTATTCTTTTTTGAAAACTTTCGGTTGTGAAGCATTTGTCCATATTGATAAAGAAAATAGAACAAAGATTGAGGAAAAATCCAAGAAGTGTACCTTTATTGGATATGGTGTTAATGATTTTGGTTATCGCTTATGATATTATGAAAATAAAAAAATCATTAGGAGTGTTGTTAGAAAATCTACCAGGTTAAGTATACCCCCTGAACGATACTCTCCTTCATTGTATTATTTATTGTTGATTGATTCTGGTGAACCATATTGTTATGAAGAGCCAATGCAGGTAGACACCAAAAATAAGTGGGAGCAAGGCATGAAAGAGGAAATGGATTCCTTGGCAAATAACCAAACTTGGGACTTGGTTCAGTTGCCTGTGTGAAAAAGAGCATTGCAGAATAAATGAGTTTACAACTTGAAGGAAGAAGATGGAGGAGAAAAGCGGTACAAGGCTAGACTTGTTGTAAAGGGGTTTGCACAAAAGAAAGGTATAGATTTTGATGAAATGTTTTCTCCTGTTGTTAAAATGACTTCAATTATGACTATTTTAAGTCTTGTGGCATTAGAATATTTTCATCTTGAATAGTTAGATGTAAAAATAGTTTTTCTCCATGGGGATTTGGAGGAAGAGATTTATATGCAACAACCACAGGGGTATGAGGTCAAAGGGAAGGAGAATTTGGTATGCAGGTTGAAGAAGAGCTTATATGGACTAAAGCAAGCTCCAAGTCAGTGGTATTTGAAGTTCGACAGGTTTATGACAAAACAGGGTTATAGTAGATGTCATTCTAATCACTGTGTTTATTTTTAAAAGCTAGAAAATTGAATCTTTATTATCTTGCTATTGTATGTAGATGACATGCTTGTTGCAGGGTCTAATATGTAGGATATAAATGTGCTCAAGAAGAAATTAGCCAAGTCATTTGCGATGAAGGATTTGGGTGCTGCAAAGAAAATCCTTGGTATGAGAATAACAAGAGATAGGAAAAATTGCAAACTGACATTGTCTTAGGGTGAGTACATAGAGAAGGTTTTGGAGAGGTTTAGACTGCCTAATACAAAACTAGTTAGTACACCTTTGGCCAACCATTTCAAATTAACTAAGGAAATGTGTCCCAAGAAACAGGAGGGGATAAAATACATGTCAAGGGTCCCATATTCATCAGTAGTTGGCAGCTTGATGTATTCAATGGTTTGCACAAGACCAGATATTGCACATGCAGTGGGAGTTGTGAGTAGATATATGAACAATCCAGGTAAACAACATTGGGAGGCAGTAAACTGGATTCTTAGATACTTGAGAGGTACTTCTAATCATGCATTATGTTTTGGAGGTTCAGAAACTGTTCTATAAGGATATGTTGATTCAGATATGGAAGGTGATAAAAATAGCAGGAGGAGTACCACAAGGTATGTGTTTACTATAGGTTGAACAACAATAAGTTTGATTTCAAAACTACAAAAGGTTGTTTCACTTTCAACAACAGAGGTAGAGTATGTTGCTGCTATAGAGGCTAGTAAAGAGATGATTTGGTTACAAAGGTTTATGGAGGAATTGGGAAAGAAGCAAGAGAATAGCAGGTTGTACTTTGATAGTGAGAGTGCCATTCATATTGCAAAGAACTCATCCTTCCATTCGAAGACTAAGCATATACAGTTGAGGTACCACTTCATATGATCTACCTTGGAAGATGGACATTTAAATTTGGAAAAGATACACACTAGCCAAAATCCTGCAGTCATGTTAACAAAGGGAGTAACCAGGGAGAAACTAAGTTCTTGCTTAGTTTCAGTTGGTATTCAAGAATGAATATGAAGATGAGAAATTTTCCAGGTCCAAGAAGTTTCAGAGTATAGCATATACAACAGCGGTGGAGTTGTTGAGATTAGTCTCCAAGTGGGAGATTGTTGGTTGTGGAGCCGGATTATCTTTTTGATTTAGAGGTATTTTACTTTCAGTTGTGTTTATACCCCATGAAGTATTTACACCCCAAAAGTATGTACACTCTTCCACGCGAGGGAGTGCAGAGGAGGGGTACCCCCTCTGTGGGGTCCGGGGGGGCTATCCCCCGACTGGGGGGTCTGGGAACAAGCGGGTCCCTAGGAGGGGTTTGGGGGCGAAGCCCCAGAAGGAAAAATTGCCTTGTAAATGTATATTGTAATTTCATTGTAAAACTGGACCGTTCATTATAAGGTCGCAGATCTAACAATAGAGATTATGTGAGGGTTTTTTTCCCTAGAAGGCAACCCTCTTTTATGAGGGAAATGTATTACGGCTATGATTGATGGTGAATATTGTATTCTGAGATAGGAGACTATGAGAGAAAGAAGAGGAAGTTACATCGGGTTTGTTGTAGGTTGTATTCTTTCATAAGTTGGATAATGATAAAGGAAGGACCTGGCAATTTCTCTGGTGGACGTAGGCCACACTGGGTGAACCACGTAAATATGTGTCTCTATTGTATTGTTTATCTTCTGTGTTTTGTTTCCGCATTTGTTTTATTTTATTGCTCCATGGTCCTATTTTTATAACAAGACCTGGACCAAAGACCATGTCCTAGACCATGAACTATACCTATAGGATGACCATGACCTAAACCATGACATAGACCTAGAGATAGAGATAGACCACGACCTACAACTATACCATGACCATGAACATAACTATGACCTAGACCATGATCTAGACTTAAATTCCCCTAGCTCGATCTAATCCTAGGAATAGCCTATATTTGACCCTTAATTCCCTCCACACCCGAACCTTAAGTGCACTATGCCTTTACCTCTTGTTGAAAGCCCCAAAAACCTTGAACCTCCATCTTGGTTCTCCAACCATTACTCTATGCTTCAAAACACTTTCGATCTTAAACCCTTAGGTCCTAGTTTTCCCCAAACCCCAATACATATTTATTCATAAAATTGTTTGGTCTACAATAATTTTTTTTTTCATTGCATTAAGATCCTTCACACACTCTGCTTACTTGAAAGAAGAGTGTCCTTGGAGCTCATCCCTACTAAGCAATAATGCACACACATTACTAGACCATGTGTGTGCTTTAGTATGCACAAGTTCTATGAATTTGCATGCATTCTTTCTGGGAAGTTATATGTTCCAAGCACACTCCTCAACCACATATATCTCAAAAATTAGATAAATCCCAACATATTCATGAATGCATATTAATAACATGCATGTTTTTTTTCTTTTTGTCTTGTTGTTTGATTCATAGACAATTTTGTGCTAATGAAAGACAATTGTGGGAATAATTGAAAGAAACATTTGTCCAATTGGAATTGGAATTGTTATTTATGTATTCTTGTGTAATACCAAGACAAATGTTTCCAATTGGAATTGGAATTGCTAGATGTGTCTTCTTGTGTAATACTAAGACAAATTTGTTCAATTAGAATTGGAATTGTGAGTTCTCTCTTCTGGTGTAATATTAAGACAAATTTGTCCAATTGGAATTGTTAGTTGTTTATTCTTATCTAATACCCCCCAAAAAAATTCCAATTTGAATTGAAATTGTTAGTTGCATATTCCTATGTAATACAAAGATAAATTTGTCCAATTGGAGTTGGAATTGTTAGTTGTGTCTTCTTGTGTAATACCAAGACAATTTTATCTACTTGGAATTGCAAGTTGTGTCTTTTTGTGTAATACCAAGACAAATGTTTTGAATTGGAATTGGAATTATTAGTTGTGTCTTCTTGTGTAACACCAAGACAAATTTTTCTAGTTGGAATTGTAATTGTTAGTTTTATCTTCTTGTGTAATAAGAAGACAAATTTGTCCAGTTGGAGTTGTTAGTTGTGTCTTCTTTTGTAATACAAAGACAAATTTGTTGGGGTGTCCTCGGAAGACAATTTTTCTCTTTAAACATGGTGAACCTATGGAATCAAGGTATAAAGTCCTTAACGAAAGAGAAAACGATTGAAAAGTTAAACAAAGAAAGAGAAAATAAAATGTTACATATGTCAAGACATGTTCTTTCAGAAGAGGGAAATCCAATTTATGAAGGAATATATGTCGTTGTTTCTACTCCATCGCCACAAGAAAAAAAATAGGATTTTAGGAGAGAACAATCCATTTCACACTTCTATTGTACCTCCAATCACTATCTCACCAAGAAAACTTGTTGTGAATTACTAGATGATAGAGGATTTTCTTGGAGTTGATTATACAATGGGTAAAATTAAAGAGGCTATTAGAGAACAACCTTATGGTGAAGAGGTTCTTGTGGTGCAACATCTTGTTAGATAGTCATAAATTCTAGATAGTATTCATGGGTCTGTCCACTCTCCTCCCATAATTGATCCACTGGTGATTGAAGGGAAGACAACTCCAATGTTACTAACTCCACAGTGGGGAGGTCAAGAGTGTCAGAATATAGGTTCAACGTCCCTACCTAGATTTGGCAATGTGTGGCGAAGAGATCCTAAATTCATTAAGGTATATGAAAATGGTATAGAATCACTTGAAGCTAAGTTATCTAACCAAACTATTCATTATCATTCTTATAAAATCATTAAAGAATATTTTGAACCAAAATATAATGCTACTAAATGTTAATTACTTTTGGCTTTGTTAAAATCTAGAAGATTGACTAATGTTAGGATAATTTTAGGAATTAAAATAGTCGAAAGTTTATTGACAAGTCATCATTTTGTTAGAAACCTTCTGGATGATTTTTAAAAAAATTCTAAGAAATATTTTTCTAAAGACCATAATGTATCCCTATGTGTCTTGTCACAATAAATTGCTAGAAAGATCACAAGAAAACATTTTTTGCTCAAACAAACCCCTCATATCATGAAATTCAATATCAAAACCCTTAGAAAGTATTCTAATAGATGAGATATACTCGACACAGGTGGCCCAACATATTTTTGGGCCTTCACTGGTAGGCTACCTTGTTCTGACATGAAGTTAATTGGAGTAGTTAAGGGAATAGTGCAAGTTTTCTCCCAGGTGAACACTAGGCCTTTTTCAAACCAAAAATATGTAGTAAAATAGAGAAGGGTATCTAGGGACCGTGAAACCCATATTAAACACTTTCTTCACATTACACATACATAATTGTATGAGACATTCATGATGGTAAATAGTACACTTAACTTGGGCCAAATATTTTTCCATAAATGCAAGCCTTGGTATGTTCAAGTAAACACAATTCATAGCTATTGTTTTTGTAGATATCACATTGAGTGTGGATATTATTATCTCTCTCTCTCTCTCTCTCTCACACACACACATTTTTTGTAATGCATAACACCATGGTGCAATAATTCTCATTTATATTGTTGTTATCATCATCTAGAGAATTTATTCAAAGCATGTTTTGTACAAGGTAAGAGGGTTGTACATTTTATCTAAAATATTTCTTAGATGGGACATGCCCTAGGTGTGGTGAAATGGAATTAATGTGCAAGTGCATCTATGCAAGTGAGGAGTATGAATTGGGGAGGAAGTATGTTTCTTTGCAAATATTTAAATATGTCGCATATAATATTGATGAAAGGAAAAAAGAAAAAAAATACAATTGGTGAATTCCTAGATATGAGTATGTGAATTGATCAAGGAATTCATTGAAAATACATGACAATATGTTCATCATGTCGATGTGGCTAGATGGAACAATATGTAGAGATACATTTCTCTTTAGTATTGTCTTATCAATGGTTGATTTTGCTGAGAACTACACCCTTCAACAGAAAAATGAGATTCAAAGCCAATATTATCACTCATAGCAGGTCAGCATAATGGTCCATATCACATTCAAGCATGGACCAAATAATAACAAAGAAAATAGAGTTATGTTGAAGGAGTATCACTTCTACATAAGTGATGATTGATGCCATGAATTATCCTATGCACAACATTACTTTCATTTGTTTTACAATCACCTTAAGGAGAAGAACATACAAATGAGTGAACAATGGATTTTTAATAAATGATCGTGTATGCTCTAATTAGTAATATTTTTTATGAACGTTATAAAAACTTAGGAGATTCCCTTTGACATGTCGGCAAATAAAAAATGTTGAGTGACCCAAAAATAAAAGTTGCATGCCAAGTTGTGTTGCATTGTTTAATGTTAGTGATTATTTACAAAACAATGGTTAGGTTCTCACATTTTAGAAGGAGAAAGGAGGGGATATACACATTGGTTATTTGAATGTGTACAATGGATATATGGATAAATTATTTGTTAGTTTATGATAAGGTTATTGAATTATTGTCTAAAAAATGTTTTAATTTAATTATTTGTTTTGTAAATCAATTATATATATATATATATATATATATATATATATATAAAGAATTAAGAAAATATAATTTTTTATTACAATATTTTATTGTAATAATGATTTTAGTTATTATTTATTAAGATGAGTTTTGATTTTATCAAAATTTAAAGAAAAATTATTAAAAATATAGAGAATTAATTGATTTTTATTCTTTTATTAAAAAGAATTGGAGATAAGTTTTGTTAAATTTTCATGGTTTTGATGAATTAACTATTCAATAAGGTTGCTATTGTTAAAAATTGAGATTTGATAAAAGTATATGATAGACATTATAAAAGAAAGTCATTTTCATCCTCCACTTTTTTAATATCACAAAGATAACAAATGATTTCACCCTTGGGTGCTTTAGAAAATGTCTAACTCCTTGTTTCACTATGGAGATCCTAAATGTTCCTCATTATCTTAACAATATTGATTTTGTTTTATAAGCTAGTTTTAAAATAAAAAAAATACTTGATTTTTTAGGTTCTAGTTATTGACCTCTTTTTAATAACATTTTTTTTCTTTACATTCTTTTATCCTTCCACAATTTCTCAATTTAGATATGATAATAATAAAACAAAAATTATTAAGAATTCTTAGGTGATATTGTCTTAATAAACATGAATTTATTTAAAATAGTTCTAACACTCATTGTTTCTTCCAATTCTTACTATTTTTAAACATAGTAATAACATTCTCTTACAACTTTAGATTAATAGATTTAATCTCAAAAAAAAATCTTTACCCCTTCTAATATACTCCAAAAGTTATATTTAAGAGCTTTGTCAAAAGTTTTTTCAAACTCAATCAAGCAATAAAAAAAAATTAACTTTATTATCAAAATATTCCCAAAGTCATTATTATAAAGGAAAATATTTAATTTCTCATTGAATGATGTCTTCTCAAACTAGCTTAACCTTTAATATTTACATATTTTTCTAAAACTATAATAATCATTTTTTATAAAATAATTTTATATATCTTAATTAGTAAACTAATTATAATAATCCTTTAAAAACAATAAAAATAATATCATAACAAAATACAATCTATACATTCAATAATTATGATTTATACACATCATAAAGCATATCAATTTCAATACCATTTAAAAAGCTTAAAAAACGTTGAATACATCTTAAAAAATTCAATACCATTTAAAAAGCTTAAAAACCGTTGAATACATTTAAAAAAAATAAAAATTAAAAGAACATGTTAAAAAAAACAGATATATACATTGGACATAACTAATAAGGTACCACTGGCTTTAATCAAATTAAAAGTATGAGGGAAATAATAGAATATGCTAAATTAAAAGTATGAAGTATGAGGGAAATAATAGAATATGTTAAATTGTTAAATGAAACTTGATATAATGGGTATTTAAAAATATATACATTGAGATGAATAGACAACACTATTGGATATTGAATACATCATTGGATACAACCAACTGCATGTGCAAATATATGCAAGTACAAATGCACGCATTCAGCTGAATAGGCAGCACTATTGCATGTACAAATATATACATTGAGATGAATAGACAACACTATTGCATATTGCTTGGATACAACTAACTGCAATCCTATACAACGAGCATTTTCCTTTTTTTTTCTAAGTTTAGTCATAATACAGCCAAGTGCAAACTGCATAGGCAAGTGCAAATTTCCTGCTTACAACCAACAACCATCCTATAAAACGAACATTCTCTATTTTATTTTATTTGTTTAGTTTGGTTTATGAAATCGATAACGACATATTCATTCAGTCTCCTCAAAAGTCTTTTAAATCATTATTGATGCTTGACAGCAGTTTGTCCGCTATGGCTGATATTCAGTCTAGTTTAATTTTATGAGAGAAGATAAAATGTGGCATATTCATTCACTCTGCTCATGTCTTTTTAACTCATTATTGATGCCTGATAGCAGTTTGTCCGTTATGGCCAATATTCTGTCTGTAATTCCAAAACATTAAAGCAAAAGCGGTACGTGGTACTACTCTGAGAAATGTAAAGCTGGTAAAACACACGGTGGAATAATGAATACTTCAAAGTTAAGTCTTATTCAGTGGAAAATCAAGTTGTGTCTTATTCATTGGAAATATGGCTGTTTCCTTAGCGAAATGCGCCAAAATAACTTCGGCAGGAAATGTGTTTTTTCTTTTGGACTGGAAATTAGTAGTCATGTTATCTACGACTATAATCCCACTACTACCAGTAACTTCACATAATAATGTCTTAACAATATACTTCATCACTAACTAACTGTTCCATATCCTTAACTGTTCCATATCTTTAAAGCTTGAGTATGACAAATTTTAATCTCTAAAAACAACACTTTTTAATAATTATGGTATTTGCTTGAAACATTTGTGCTATTAGTGCCTCAATGTGTTGCAAGTGGAAGTACGAACAAGATTTTGTAAATATTTCTTTAGTAATGAAACACTAAATATTTCTTTAGTAATGAAACAAATTCATCTTCATTTCGAACCAGAAATGAAGAATCATACTAATAATTGTGTCATATATATCTTTGGACTTTCCATGAAGAACACTAATAAATTTTATAAATTGGGAGATTGGAGGTAAAAATGTGAAGTACAAAAAACCATATTGTTTTAGGTCACTAACTTTTAAACTTTCTTTTTCAAGGTAATGTGAGATATAATGAGCAAATTCTATTGCATCTTTTCTTTTTATGCAGAAATACTGCTCCACTGGAGGAGGCATAATAGGTGCTAGAAAATTCATATAAACATGACATAAATATTCATGTGTAGCTATTGTAATCTTCTTTTGTGCTATGAAATATGCAAATTTCATGATTGAGATGACCCTTTTGATGTTGGTTTCATTTATATTCTCTAAAGGTTTTGAAATATGTTTTATCAACCTTTCAATTTAATATACCTTTCTTTTAATTGATGTTTGATAATTACAAGATTTTGAATGAGTTGTCATATAATCATATTGAATTGTATTACACCCAATGCCATGGACCTTGAACCTTATATTTTTGACACAATTTTCACTTCATACAATTTTTTTCTTCTCCATCATTTATACTATACATCCAAGGATGTTTCTATCTTTCATTCTTTTCAAAATTCACATTTTTTTGATAGAGGTAGTCTTTCCTTTTAACTGACCACTACATATACCCTTGGAAAACACCGTAGCACCCTTCATTTGATCGAACAGATCATTAATTCTCGGCAAGGGAGACTGATTCTTGATCGTGGCCTTGTTCAGTTGATGGTAATTAATGCAAAGACTCCATGATCCGTCCTTCTTTCGTATGAAAATAACCAGTGCACCCCATGGTGATACACTAGGACGTATCAGTCCCAGGTCCAACAACTCCTTCAGTTGCATTTTCAACTCTTGTAACTCTGGGGTCGACATCCGATAAGGCGTTCTTGCTATCGGTTCAGTCCCCGGTTTTAGGTCTATGGTAAACTCCAACTCTCTCTCTGGCAGCATTCCAGTTAACTCCTCTGGAAATACGTCCGCAAACTCTCTCACCACCGGAAGGTGGTCTAGACCTTCCACTACTCCCTTCTCATTTAACACAAGGATCGCATAAAGCTTACACCCCTTGTGCATACTCTTCCATAGCTATAAGGAAGAGATAAACCTTAGGGAAACTCCCTGGTTCCAGCCTACAATCACATGCCTCTATCCCTCATCATTGACCAAGCTCAACCGTTTTGTCTTAGAGTTGAGTATCGCTTCATGTGATTCCAACCAATCCATACCAATTACAACATCATAAGATCCTAAGATCATGACGTACAAGTTGGCCCTCATGACAAACTCTCCTAGGTTAAGGGCACAACCTGTAACCTTTCCTCCAACCTTTTGTTTGGCTCTCGAGGCCATCTCCACGAAGCTAAACTCATCCTATTCGACTGGCTTTACCTTAATCCTTTTTAGCGCTGCACTAGAAATGAAACTCTTGGTAGCACTGGGATCTATCAAAATACTAAGGGTCTAGTCAGTGATAATACCTGTTGTCTCGAGCACAGTTGACTAGTGCTCTGCCTGGTGATTATTCACCATTGCATGAATCTGATGGGCCTTGGCCATATCTCCCACGGTAGTGGATCCTGTTGATCCAGATGCTCGGGTCCTCTCCACAAGACAGTTGCGCTGGTAGTGTGGCTCCCCACACGTCCAACACCCTTTCTTCGGCCCAGTAGTCCTGGTACCCAAAGTAGAATATGACGGCCCACCAGCCTAGAACCCTGGTCTATTCTACTGAACAGGCCTAAGTTGCTGCTACTGCGGGAGATGTTGCTATTGATGTTGTGGTCCTCGATAAGGTGTTCGCTGCTGAGGCATCATTCATTGGGGTGTAGTGAAAGTGGATCCCCTCTAGAAGCCATGATATCCCGATGTAAGTATCGCTAGTATCTGGTACTGCTATGTTCTAGATGAACCCTACCCTGTTGGTCTCACTGGAGTCCTGGTCTGACCCCTACTGATAAGCTCCTCCTCTGCTATGAGGGCCTTCTGGATGGTATCGTGCAATATTTGAGGCATCAAAATCCTAACCTTTGCACGCAGGCTATCATTAAGGCCGAATATGAACCTATTGACCTTAATTTTCTCAGTGTTAAGGTGTGGAGCATACTCGAGAAACTCCATAAAACAGGTCTCGTACTCGGGCACCATATGACCTCCCTATCGTAAGGCGTTGAACTCATTGAGCTAACGCTCAATGAATTCCTCTGAAAGGTACCTCTCTCAGAACCATTCCTCGAACAATTCCCATGACGCGTCTTTAACGGCTATGTTTAGCTGCGGTAGGAGCGTCTTCCACCATAGAAGAGTGCTCCCCTTCAGTTGAAAGATTGCCATGCAGACCTTCATGTTGGAGGTATAATCATGAAGTATGAATCACATCACCATGTTCTCCAACCATGCCTCTGCAGCTGCACCGTCCGGGGCACCAAAGAACTCGAGAAATTTGACTTTCTCAAATTCATGGTGAATGCTACCAGTAACGGCCGATGTGTGGGGTGGAACCTCAGTGGGTGTTGGTGCCCTTGCCTCATCTCTATCCAAATGGCTGATCAGTGCCTCAGACATGCGCTGAAAGGATATCATCATTCTGATTACATTGCCAACTGCTATCTGCTCCTTCCCGAGAACATGCTTGTCTCCCTGGGGGTTAGACCCCTCCAGTGTGGATGCTACTGGAGGCGTCGTGCCTTCTCCCCTAGAACCCCATCGTCTCCCTCCACAACGTCCTCTAACCATGATTACATGCACGCACACAATCAACTCGAATAGCAATAGTATAATATAATCATGTCAACGAAAGCCGTAGCGATCACAAGTCGTCGGTTGAACCCGCTCTAATACCATATGTTACGAACCTCCTCATTACGATGACCAACCTCTTAACGCATGCAATTTTTTATTTATTTTTTATATATTGTGTGTGCGTGTGTGTACAAGGGTAATAAACACATTTTACTCTATGTCACCACCCGACAACAAACAAGATGCATACAACGACAAACACAACATGACGACCTAAGACGCACATCAAGTATCTGCATGCATTAAATGATAATCAATCGACTATAAATAAGATTGACTACCCGCCCATCCTACCCTGCAATGGTTAGGACCTCCAAGACACATAAACAATGCTCAAACCCAGGTTCCCATCGATTTTAACCAGTTAAGGTCTTAGGGCTGGCAACTGTTCTGAGGAACATGGAGGTGTCTACATCCTGCCCGACACAAGAAGACCAAGCACATTACAATATTACATCCCAATACCACATTAATTAAAAAGGAACAACCGCATCTTTAACAAAAAACATAAGAAAACGACTTTTCCACTATCCCGATTAATCGTCGAGTCAAGATAGTCATAAATGCAATCTATGTTAATCATGTAGCATGAGCCCACTTAACACGTCTAAATGAAAATATCATTAAGGTATAATCCTTAAAACAATTTATTGGCGAACATTTTACATTACAAGTGTCATCAGAGTACCATCCAATTCAATTGCCTTAAATATTATTATTATTATTATTTGTCGCAACCTGACACTTCGTTATGACGACAAGCCTCACGTGATAAGTGCAGTAATAGAATTTGCTTATTGGAAAATAATTTCTATTTTTAATAAATATATTATACTTAGGAGATATATTTATAATCTCTTTATATATATCTTCAACAATAAATGTAAAAGTAAAATTCATAACTCTCCACGTGACAACACCAATAATTAGTTACTAATTTTTTTTTTAGCATTTAATAAAATTTTTATATTTATCCTTATAATCTTGTTTTTACTAAAATAATATAAGTTTAAGAACATACTCCATTACACCAAATTCCTTTCCTACACGGTCCTTCATATCTTATGGTAATCTAAACTGCTTGGTTTTATTAATAGAATAAGAACACTCCCTAACTCACCAAACTTTTCATACAAGGTCCTTCATATCCTTGTATTTATTGCATGCCTAAATATATTGCAAAAATTCTACAAAAACTTAACCGCAATAACCATATAGTTTTTATTAATATTTAGATGCTTACCTTCCTTGTTTTAATCTCTACATTCATTTCTAAGGTATAATTTCAATTCTCGGGACTATCTCTAGAGGTTTCATAGCATTTTCTTATTTATCTCTCTTCAAAAACCTATGTAATATGTAGGATACGCAATTTAATAAAATATTTTTATAAAAGGGTTAAATATGAACATCTTTTGTTAAGGTATTATTATTAATAATATAAACGTAACTTATTCCATTCCTTATTTATATTACTTTCAAGTATTTAGACTTGCAACACTTATGTCGCTGGGATACTTTTATTTCTACCATAATCAGATATCCCAATGAAATTGTAAATTTTATTGATTCAATTATGTTTACTTATTTTGTATGTTATCTTAGTATGTCATGAGATAATAATTGTTTTTATCACTGCAACTACAATCATTTATGTAATTGTTTAATACCTCATTTTAAAAGGTAATGAAACTCTTCACCATACTACCCTCTTGGATCGCTATTTTCCATTACATTTAATAATGTTATCTGCCATAAATGAGAATCGGTTCAATAAGGAATTACCAGCATCAATGCAATCGACAGTCAATACTGGCCATGCAATACTAAATATAAGGCATTACCAAAATATAAGGGATCGTTGCTTTATCTGTTAAGCAAGGCTAAATTAAAGAATTACCCAAATTAAGAAGTGATTGTTGCGTGCAAGCCATACCGAAATTTAAGCATTACCAACATCACCGAAATAGAGAATTATTGCACTAAATTAGAATCAAAGCATTCCATAATTTAAGCAAACAAATAAGAGCAATACAAAATGCTAAGAGAAACACATAATCAAGCGGTACCTAATCAACGTAATACATAATATGATTTTGTAGTAACAATTTCACCAAATGGATTTGCCAAAATGAATTTGCCAAGACAAATCTTACAAAATGAAAATGCCAGAGAGGAATTTTTTAGAACCAGTCCTTCAAACAAAATTGCTAGAGAAGAATTTTTAGAACCAATCTTTCAAAATGGAAATGCCAGAGATGAATTATTCAGAACCAATCCTTCAAAATGAAATTTCCAGAGATGAATTATTTAGAACCAATCCTTTGAAATGAAATTGCCAGAGATAAATTTTTCAGAACCAATCTTTCAAAACGAATTTGCTAGAGATGAATTATTGAGAACCAATCCTTCAAAATGAAAATGCCAGAGATAAATTTTTCAGAACCAATCTTTCAAAACGAATTTGCTAGAGATGAAATATTCAGAACCAATCCTTCAAAACGAAATTGCCAGAGATAAATTTTTCAGAACCAATCTTTCAAAACGAAATTTCCAAAGATGAATTTTTCAGATAGAATCTTTCAAAACGAAACTGCCAGAACAAGGATGAAATGCCAGAACAATTTCACCATTACATCCATCAAGGAACGAATTCAAATTTTTCTTTATCTATTTAAATAACAGAGTTAAATAAATTTATTAACAGAGGTAAGTAATAGCAGTAAAAATTTTCATCATCTCGCAAATAACAGAGGTAAGTAACTTTATTAACGAAGGTAAGTAACAGCGGCAATTTTTTTTATTATCATGAGGTTATTCAATAGCTTATTAGTTGTAATTCATACCCAAGAAACCCATAGAATATAAAATTGTACATGATTTGCAACAATAATACTGTATCGCATGAGAAATTTTAAATAAAAACCACAGTTATAGAAGTTACAATTGTAATCACCGAGTAAATAAATAAAAATAGCCAAACAATCCATTTACCCCAATATACCGATCCCAGCATAAGTCGTAATACATTATAATCTACTAAAATATAAATCATACCGTTGCCTTGTCGCCCGTCTCGAATGACGTCTGCGCGCTCCGTGCCGCTCCCGCTCGCCGACCGTCGAGACTACACTAATACCTCCCAACCAACGCTAGGGGTACTCTGCTTCCCCCTTATCCCCCCGAGCCACAAAGGGGCCACACTCTATCCAAATGGTTCGTATATCTCCCAGCTCGCCTCGCAAGGCCGAGCTACCACTCCTCTCTAAGCTGGGAAATCCCAACACCCCACAAGTAAATCAGTCAAGTCACTAATCCGGCAGCGTAACATTACACTAACAGCCGATCCCTTTCTTCCTCCTCCCTCTCTTTTATAGAGTTTTTGAACTTCCAATCTTTCCCTAAATCTCATTTAATTTAAGTTTTAAATAAAAATCTTCTAAAATTCTCCTTCGTACAAGTGTCATTCATCCCCCACATTCCTCCAATAATTCTTTTCTTTAATTTAATAAATTGTCTTATTTCCCTCACCAACCTAGAGTTACTCCTAAATTTACTCCTAAGCGTCCCTAGATTCCCTTACAAGTGTTAAATACTTTCCCTAAAAAGAAGTTGTTAAATTAGTTCAATTTAGAAGGTTCTTAATTGCAGATTCTTTACTAAGTTGACCTCCCGCTTTTTACCATAAGTTTCTCTCTTTCCCCTTTTATGTTACCTTCAATCCCTAGTTTCCTAATTTTTATTATTTCCTTCTTTCTCCTTTTATTAGAGCCAAAAAGAAAATTGTGCAAGTTAATCTCCTTTCCCTTTTTATTATTAATTTAATATCTTTTTACACTTTCACAAGTTAAATAATTAATTTCCTCTTTACCTTTCATATCACAGATTTTATTTAAGTTCATACTCTCTTTATTTTACCCAAAATTTATGAAGTCCACAATTATTACTTAAGTGGTTTTTATTTTAAAATTTATCATTTTATTTTACTTTTTTTGGAGAGAGATTTTCTTAAGGGTAGACAAAATTTTACTCCTAGCGAAGTTTTAGACTTAGGACTTAGATTCTGAACTAGGCGACATTTTAATTAGGGAAGTTGTTTTAAGATTTCTTAATGAGATATTTGTCTTAGGGCCATCTAGGTTTGTTCCTTTAACATCATCAATGCGACGTTCCCTTCAGGAGGCACTACGTGATCCAAGGGTGCCACTTGCCTCTTTTGTTTCTTTTGCACGACGTGCCCTTCAGAACGCACCACGTGCTCCAAGGGTGCCACTCACCTCTTTGTTTTTGTTGCACGACGTGCCCTTCAGGATGCACCATGTGCTCCAAGGGTGCCACTCGCCTCTTGACTGATTGGTAGACATCAATAACCCTTGGAGTCAATACTCCGCGAGGTGAACATGTGGGAGACTAAGGGATTCTAAGGAATAAGGACCTCTCCTTATTGCGCGCCCCTTAGAATCATCACGAGTGACTATCACAGTCTATCTTCACGGCATTGTAGGTCCTCTCAAACTAGGTAATCGTTAACCTACTGTTCGAGCCACAGTGGGAGTGTTCGTAGGTTGTGGCAGGGTTGTTGTCCACACCTCTCCCTCAACCTCTCTGGTAGTCATGTGTGACCCCTTTACTCCATATGTGAGTCTGGTCGGTAAGCTATCGTCAGCCTGCATCATCAACAGTCATGTTAGACATGTCCACATCATATCATCTAATCAAATGTACTAAAATCACAGTAAAACAATCAAACCCCAATAGCACACTCCTTGACTCAATCTGAAGTCCAAGGGTTCCGTCGATGCCTCTACATCCTCAAGGTCCAAAACCCTGCACACTCAGTAAAACCGAGTCAATAGCACCTGTCTATGTCAATGCAGTAAAACATCATGTCATCTATCATAACGCATCATAATCAAGGACAAATTTTTTAATATCATAATATTCTGGATCACTTGCGAGCAAGTGTCCTCAAAGAATAAGTTTTCTCAGTGCGTCAGAGTGGGATGTTACAATAACAAAGGAACAATATAATGGAAACCCCTTGTATGATTACTCTACATCTTGGTTATCACTATAGCAATTGGCTTGGAATGTCTATATAGCATTCTGGTATAATTTTAAACACACACACACACACACACATATATATAATTTTTTTAGGTTATAAGTATATTTTCGTCATCACATGTGTACATATTTTGGGTGCTATGATTTAACACTTTTCGCTTATGCTTACTGTGTGAATACTTTCCATTGTTATAATTGTATGATTACTTTCCATTGATATTACCATATATTTACTATCTAGTGTTATTATGGTATAACTGATTGTAATTTGTAACAAACTTGCAATACTTCTTTTAAAACATCGTAGATGGTATAATGTGCATATTTATAAAACATAAATAAAGAAATAACTATCTATGGTTTCTATATCAACCTTTTACTTTAGGTAGTGGCCATTATGGAACACAAAACTTCAATGTATTGAAAATAAAACATAGATATATTTATCTAATCTATTTCATCATCATACAATAGTAATAACAACAACATAGACATTTAAATTTAACAATTTAAAAAGAAAAACCTGGAACACAAAAAGTGCAGCCAAGTTCCACCCAACTGTAAAATCGATCATCCAATTCACTTGATTCAATCACCCCCAAGCCTGATTATGAATCCATGAGGGAGAACTAAGCTTCATGTTTCAACAGTCCTCTTGTTCTTGACAGTTTCCTAACACATATAGTGCTCACACAACAACCCTTTCTCCCTCTATTCTCTAAAGAAAGAAATATTTTCAGCTATTTCCTTTCTTCCACATGATAAGCAGTGTTCTACCTCCTCACAAATGTGTTCTTATATTTCTTTGTTGCCCAAGTATTATTCTTCCCAATGTGTTTTCCCTTGGGAATTTTTGCAGCTTGGGCAAATCCTTGATTTCCAAGGTGTGTCAATCGCTAGAATTGACTTTTAACACTTTTCCTTGCCTGCCCAGGGTCATCTTCATCTTGTTCCCCACTCATGGATTCATAATCATCTCTTTTGAACATGGTTTTTCCTTCCATTACTTTATTTATTAAAATAAAAATCTCATCTCTTACATCTTTCCAGTCACTCAGGACACTTGGAAATTCACTATATGGTACAATAATTAAATAACTAACAATCAAATTTACCCACTAATTCTATATTCGAATTTTCCACTTAAGAAAATTATTTAGCATGCTACTTTGTTTTATTGGAGGGGTATTACAATTGTAAGTCATGTGAATTCATCCTAAAAGATAATTTGAGATGAATATATTGATGATGATGATGATGATGATGATTAACATCCACTAAGACCTAATTGGTCTATCAGACCTTAAGAGGGTAAGTGATTACTTGTGATTCTTTACAATTTTGTTTCTGTGCTCGAAAAGCATTAAGAGAAGCTTTCCAAGATCACCATACTTTTGTTGAGTTAAGAGGTTAGGAAGGTTGGTAGTGTGATCAATATTTTG
>ML776548.1:2508868-2535110 GCA_009831015.1 Picea engelmannii
GAAAGTGGTTAACCCTAAAATAAGGAAAATAGGTTAAGTGGCCTAGAAATGGGTTAAGTGACCTAAAAATGGGTTAAGTGACCTAGAGGATGAAAGTATAAATAAGATATCAATGGTCTCTTGTAGATCATCCTTTTTGTGGATCAATGGAGAGCTTCTTGTGACAATATCTTTTGGAGTATTGACGGAGAGCTTCTTGTGAGAGCTTCTTGAGCATTTTTGGTGGGGAACACTTGATCATATTGAATATCTATAGGTGACTGAGGTAACCAAGGATATATAAGCCAAAATTCAGAGGAAAGTGAATAAAATAAGGCCGAAATGCAAGGAAGGATAAATTCTTTTGATGGTGCTTTCTAAGGTATGTTATTTACAGGTCATCTCACCATTTTCGCTCTATATTTTTTTTCTATAATGATTCAGATCCTGAAATTGCTATGAAAGTGAGAAAACATTTCTAGGTATATGTGGTTAAAACTTCAGCTTGTGGGTCATTGTATTTTGGGATTTATACTCCGTGGAAAATAGGGTTTGTGACCAGTTCTGAAACTAGTCAAAAACAGGTGTTTCGGGTAAAAACGTCATAACTTCTTCATAACAGATCCAAATTCATTGATACAAATTGTGTTGGTTATATTACAATATATAGTATTCTATGAAATAGTTTCATATTTATTCAACAAATATTCCATGCGGGGCACACTCTACAAGGGCGCTCTCTAGAATAATCCATAATTCAACAAGGTATGTCATTTTTTCTATAACTCCTTTTCTGAGAGGTTACAAGTAGTGAAACCTGGAGGAATTGCATAAAACACACTAAATAAAATTATGTATCAGTTTCAGATCTTTATTCATTACAGGTACAAAGTTATGATTATTTCAAGTTAGGGTTGTTGACTAATCCAAAACTAGTCATGGTTGAGACAAGCGGTTGATGAGTTGGCACATACATGAGGTGTATAGTTGATGATGTTGGTAAATATTGATGAGTCATTGTTGATGAGTAGTTGACACAGTATTGTTATATACTTGGTACATGGTTGAATTCACTTGTTTATGGTACATGTTGATTACAGGTTGTTTGGCATAGGTTGGTGCATGGTTGATGCTCTCGTTTATGGTACAGATTGATATCTGTTGAGGATTGTTGCCTCATCTCAGTTGGTGATGAGAATGTAAGCTAAGTCTTTCTTATAGAGATGGTTCTCTTTTAGAGTTGTACTCTATTCAATTGTTTCTGAAAAACCCCTGGATTGAAGTCCATAATAAAAAGAAAAATTGTACATACATCTTGTGTTCCTTATGTTCCTTGTGGAGATGATTTGTTGATGATATATTGCTGACATATGTTGTTGATATGTATTCACATCTAACTGATTATTAATGACATCAATGAGTAATGAGTAAATTTTGAATGTCAACTAATGAGTTTTGTGTTAAAGGGAAGTTTTGGGAAAAAGATCCCCACACTCATTCACCCCCACCCCCTCTAAGTGTGGTAGGTGTGTCTAAAAATTGGTATCAGAGTCGGGACTTCACTACAAGCCTTAACAAGCTTGAAGGAGATCCATAGACACACAAATCGATGATTAAGTTCCAATCCTTGATGAGGAAAACTATACTACTTAGAGAATAGAGATGAGAGTGTATTTGAAGACAATGGGAGCAGCTATTTGGAAGGAAGCCATCTGTGGATATGTTCCATTGAAGAACAAGTCAAATTTTGCAACTCAAAGAGAAGGAAAGAAGAATGATGCATTGGCTCTGAAGAAAATTCTTAATGGACTCTCAATCCCTATCAAAGAGAGCATGGGACAATGCACTTCCACCAAGGATCTTTGGCTAGAGCTAGAGGCGACATATCAAAGCAAGGAAGAGAAAGAAGAAATTGAAGACCAGTCCATCAAGATCATCAAAGGTAAAGAATCATCAAAAACTCTTGAATGCATTATTTCTAAATGTGATTTTGAAAACATTTCAAGTGACGATAAAGAATCAAGTGATAATAGCACAAAGGAAGATCTTGAAGACATTTCAAATAAAAGCAAAGAAGTATGTGTTGATATTGGCAAAAAGGAAGATCATGAGGATATTTCAAACGAAGGTAAAGAACACTCTAAAGACCTTGAATGAAATGATGATGATGATGATTTTTTCTCTACAAGTGAAGAAGAAGATGTAGATATAGTTTGTGTAAAGTTTGATGGTATTTATCGCATGAAAAGAATAGAAGTAAATCTATTAAAACTTCAAAAGGAAATTGAAGAGGGTTTATACATGTATAGGAGTGATCATTTTTATACACACTATAACTATATTTCGTATAACACTAAGAAGTTTCTTAGGACAAGTCAAAGGAACATGTTGAAGTTAAAGGGAATGCTCAAAGAACAAGAAGAGAGTTCTAAATTAGAAGAAAAGGAAGAAGAGATCACAAGACTAAAGAATGGAAAAGAAGACATGAATATAGATGATGAGATTAGTAAAAGTTTTGAAACTATTGTCCATCTCAAGAACCAAATTGAAGAAGCCAAAAGAATAGAGGAACTATTGAAGATTCAAATAAATGAAAAGGAAGATTCATGTTGAAAGTTAGAAGATGAAATTTTTGACCTTAGAAAGAAGGTGGAAAAGTCAAACAAATTCTTGAATAGCTCACGAATCTTGGATGAGATCTTGGAAATTCAAAGACCATCATGTGATAAATCATCTCTTGGATACAAAGGAGAAGATACACATGCTAAAGAAAGCACCTTAAAGAAGCATGAGGTAAGTCCATCAAATAAAGAAGATAATGTTGCAAAACAACCATCTACATAAGGCGAATAAAATTTCAAAAGAACAAAGCAAGGAAGAAATCAAGAAGACATTTTTGGGACACCAAAGCAAAGATACGAAAGTATTTTTCATGGGCATTGTTCTTCATGTAATGGATATGGTCACAAAGATTTTGAATGTAGATCTTATGAAAGAAGATATAATGTAAGATTATATAACACTACAAGGTGTTGGAGATGTAATCAAATAGGACATATTTCTGTTCACTGTAACTCTATGAGATGCTACAACTGTAGTGGATTTAGCCACAAATAACAAGAGTGATGGAACACAAGAAGAAAGTATATGATGAGGAATTCACATAGCATGGTTAGAAGAAGGAACGAAGTAAGAAAGGGAGACATCTTTGAAAAGATGGATACTCAGAGCTCAAGTTCTGAAGAGAAGGGTCATCTACAGAAGTGGGTGAAGAAGACAGAGAAACCAGATTAGAATGAAATATTGAAGGGAAGTTCAAATGTTCCATTTACTAAGGCACACGCAGGTAATCGTGGTGATAGTCACGTGTCCAGGCGTTCTGACCTTGAATAGGTCGTGTACACACGCGCTCAGTTGTGCAGCAGGCTGCATGTCTGTTGTAAAGCCTTGGGAAAAAGGCAATTCACATGGCTTGGAGTTTGATGTGATGGTATAACTCTGTACTGCAAAGTCTGACATTATTTATTGCAGGTTCTAACATGGTTTGTTGTAGGTTTTCATGGTTCTAAGTTATATCACACAAGGTTATGATATAAACTAAATCTTGGGTGCATGGCACTAACCCATGAGTATGGTTTGATGTTGATCTGTTGGAGTACAGGGCTAGTACTTTTTGAAGTTTCATTGATATATCTTATGATGTATTATTGGAATAATATGGTATTGTTGGATATCATGGTGCATGCATTTTTCATGTGGATGGGCTACACATTGAGACATGTAGATTGATAGTCATGTTGTACATCATTGGGGAATCTTAGCTTATTGACGCATGGTTGATATACCTGCTTGGTACAAGTAATGATGTATGATAGTACACTCATGAATGGTATTTGTTTAGCATATTGATAGATGCACATTGTTTGGCATGTTGGTAGATGCACATGTTGGCATATTGGTAGATGCACATGTTGGCATATGGTGGATACATTTCATAGATGATATCTTTCGGCACATTGTTGATGTACATGGTTGATGTACATGGGTGTTTTACATGGTGGACACATTTTGGTACATGATGTACTTGGTGGATATATTGTTCATGATTCTCTATTTCATTGATGACATATCTTTTGTTTCATGATGTATAGTATGGCACAAGTTTGATGCATGAACAGGTCTAAATATTGTTATATGGTAGTATATTGTTCATCTTACAGAAAAGATAGGGGGAGACATACCCTTAGGGGGAGTCATTCTTCTTCCCATGATTCTAGTAGGAGATATTTATCAAATACATACCTAGAAAAGAGACATGTATTTGATTAAAGAGCACAAAAGCATAATTCCAGGGGGAGCAATGGTCACAGGGGGAGTATGTTCGATGTATCTTCAGCATTACATCAGAGTGATATCCCTTGTTCAAAGGGGGAGAGATTATTCAGAGGAAGTTCAAAGGAATTCAGACAGGGGGAGCAGCCCCAAGGATAGTTCAAGCAAGGGGAGCAGCCCCAAGATGAGAATGGCCCTTTGCCATTGATGTCAAAGGGGGAGAGTTAATCACATTGATGTGATTGATGCTTATTGATCGGGAGAGATAGTCACATTGACTATTGATGTAGAGCATGCCGTATCTACATGTTGACATCAATAGTTGGTAATTGGTGTCGACATCAATGTTGGTATTTCCATCAATGCCAAAGGGGGATATTGTTGGATCATGTTGTCATTGATGTCAATGGTTTGATTGATTGATATCATTGATTGATGTCATTGATTGATATCAAGTGATTGATTGATGTCAAAGGACTGATTGATTGATGATTGATGTGATATAATATGTATTGTCCTTGATGAGAATGCATAGATGAAGATGGATCAATGAGTTGTCATTGATACATGATGAAGATGGATCAATGCGGTTTCATTGGTATATGATGCATTGTTGGAAAAATGTATAGATGATTCATTATTGTCTTATCATCATTGATAAGGTGCACAAATGGATGAACTCCAAAGTGGTCCCCTTATGGTGAAAGCCCTCACGGGAAGATGGTTTGCAGATTGAGTTATCCTAGAAGAATGGTTGGAGGACCCATGCTCTCATTATTGTCTTATCATGATTGATAAGGTGCACAAATGGATGAACTCGAAAGTGGTCCCCTTATGGTGAAATCCCTCATGCGAAGACGCTTTGCAGATTGAGTTATCCTAGAAGAATGGTTGGAGGACCCATGCTTGTATGTGGAATAACGAGATGAAGATCAAGGAAAATGTTGGTGAAACTATCCTATATGGAAAGTGATTTTCATGCCATTTATGGTGGTATGTGGAATGTCACATAACTCCTCATGGTTTGAGAGTTATGGCCTTACGAAGATGGAGGACCCCCACATGAAGTCTTGAAGCCCCCAAGGTCAAAGAAGTTAAAGTGACCTAAAAGAATAAATCATTATTTAAATGATAAAGTAAAGTGAAAAAGTCAAGGTGGATTATTTAAATAATAAAGAGAAGTGACAAAATCAAGAAATGATAAAGTAAGGTGACAAAATCAAGAAGGAATATTTATGGAAAGTGGTTAACCCTAAAAATAAGGAAAATAGGTTAAGTGACCTGGAAATGGGTTGATATTATTTAAATGATAAATTAAAGTGACAAATTCAAGGTGGATTATTTAAATAATCAAGAGAAGTGACAAAATCAAGAAGAAATATTTAAATGATAAAGTATTGGAGAATTTTCTATTTATGGAAAGTGGTTAACCCTAAAATAAGGAAAATAGGTTAAGTGACCTAGAAATGGGTTAAGTGACCTAAAAATGGGTTAAGTGACCTAAAGGATGAAAGTATAAATAATATATCAATGGTCTCTTGTAGATCATCCTTTTTGTGGATCAATGGAGAGCTTCTTGTGAGAATATCTTTTGGAGTATTGATGGAGAGCCTCTTGTGAGATCTTCTTGAGCATTTTTGGTGTGGAACACTTGAGAGTATTGAATATCTATATATGAATGAGGTAACCAAGTATATATAATCTTAAATTCTGAGGAAAGTGAAGAAAAGAAGGCCGAAATGCAAGGAAGGATAAATTCTTTTGATGGTGCTTTCTAAGGTATGTTATTTACATGTCATCTCACCATTTTCTCTATAAATTTTTTTATATAATGATTCAGATCCCGAAATTGCTATGCAAATGATTAAAACTATACAAGTATCTATGGTTAAAAATTCATCTTGTGTTTCATTTTATTTTGGGAGTTACACTCCGTGGAAAATAGGGTTTGTGACCAGTCCTGAAACTAGTCAAAAACATGTGTTTCGGGTAAAAACGTCATAAATTCTTCATAACAAATCCAAATTTTGTGATACTAATTGTGTTGGTTATATTAGAGTCTATAGTATTCTATAGAATAGTTTCATATTGATTCAACAAATATTCTGTGCGGGGCACACTCTACAAGGTCGCTCTCTGGAATAATCCATAATTCAACAAGGTATGTCATTTTTGCTATAACTCCTTTTCTGAGAGGTTACAAGTAGTTCCACCTGGAGGAATTGCATAAAACACACTAAAGAACATTTTGTATCAGTTTCATATCTTTATTCATTATAGGTACAAAGTTATGATTATTTCAAGTTAGGGTTGTTGACTAATCCAAAACTAGTCATGGTTGAGACAAGCGGTTGATGAGTTGGCACATACATGAGGTATATAGTTGATGATGCTGGTACATATTGATGATTCATTGTTGATTATTAGTTGAAACATTATTGGTATATACTTGGTACATGGTTGGATGCACTTGTTTATGGTACATGTTGATTACAGGTTGTTTGGCACAGGTTGGTGCATGGTTGATGCTCTTGTTTATGGTACAGATTGATATCTGTTGAGGGTTGTTGCCTCATCTCAGTTGGTGCTGAGAATGTAAGACGAGTCTTGCATATAGATCTGGTGCTCTTTTAGAGTTGTACTCTATTCAATTGTTGTTGAAAAACCCTTGGATTGAAGTCCATAATAAAAAGAAAAATTGTACATGCATCTTGTGTTCCTTGCGTTCCTTGTGGAGATGATTTGTTGATGATATATTGCTGATATATGTTGTTGATATGTTTTCAAATCTAACTGATTATTAATGACAGCAATGAGTAATGAGTAAATGTCGAATGCGAACTAATGAGTTTTGTGTAAAAGGGAAGTTTTGGGAAAAAAATCCCCACACTCATTCACCCCCCCTCTAAGTGTGGCAGGTGTGTCCAACACACAATATAGAACATAAACATGTACACGGAAATGAGTTAATTTAAAGAAGAAATACAAATTTAAAATAACAACAACAAACATTGAATATCACCATAGAACAACCTTAAATATTTATATTTAGATAAACTGGGTCACAAAATACATTTGAGAATATTTCCTAGAAATAATCGTCTTCGAATTTGTAAAAAAATATATAGTTCAATACATATTTTGTGAAATAAAAATGCATTTGTGAGAATGATTCGGATTGGAACTATCGCGGATGACTGCAAAGCAAATATTCACAAGAATGGATTTTCTAGAAAGAAGAAAGTCGATGATGGAAAACAACAAAACCTGGCAAGAACAAAGAGAAAATTGTCAGATCTAAATGAAAGATTTGTTAGAGTAAGTGGATGAAGACAGAATAATGCAATTAGTATCAACTTACTATGATAGTGTCCCGTGCCTTGTCATTTTCTCGCCGATGTCCTTTTATGGACTTCCTCGGCTTTGACCTTCATTGGTAATCTAGTCGACAGCCTTTTCGAACCATTCTTCGATGTATCTCCTCATGGGCGCCACATTCATTTCATGCCATATTTTATATTGAAAAATTCACTTTCCAAGTCCCTTAGATCGATAGAAAAGTTGTGCAATTCTTCTTGAATATCTTGGTTTTTAATCGCATAACCAACTAGCCAAGTTTTGACGTCATCTTCACCATATTCAAGAATGTCATAGACATTTTCAAATGAAGGTCTTTTATAGATATGAACTTGATCATCAAATGCTTTCTTGTTTAAAAACAATGAGTTGAATATCAATTTCGGGTCCTGGACTTCATTGGTGCTGACATCTAGATCTATCTTAGTTAGCTTCTTGAATAGTTTGTCTCTTCTAGATATGGTATGGCTACATTCTTGAATGATACCATTCAGGTTCATTACCTTTTCTTTCCAACATGTGTTTAGTTGGTCTATTCGATCCATGGAAGGGAGATCCTCCTCTCTTCTTGTGAATTATGTCATACCCATAACTTTAACACCAAATGGTAAAACTGCATCAAGGTAAAAATCTTTCTCATTCTTGATATTTGCTTGTAGATACTCATGAAAAGCTTGCACCCTTGTTCCAAAATAGACCATATTGTTTGACATCTCCCAAGATTATGTTATTAATTCCATTATTTTGTTTATATTCTTTTCCACATAGCCTATGGTCCATGTGAGAAGGCTTTCTGATCCCTTTAACTTTGGTGCAGGTGCGGTGGGCCCGACCATTTCTAAAGAAATAGAAAACAGTGGAAGAGGCATTAAAGTTTCCTCCAATGATTTGATTCTCTTCTTTAACATGATGTTTTCCATTTCAAGTAAGTTAATAGAGTTTTCTAGAGAATCTCTAGTTTCTCAGTGCATATGGGAGATCTAGGAAGGGCGTATGTTTCCTAGGTTGATCTCTGAACGAGATTTCCATTTCTTATTCTTTACATCTATGTTTTCAATAATCAATTTTTTTTATTCGTTGTAAAAAACAATGCTCTAAAATGAAAAAGACTCTTTTTCGTCCAATGTATCTATGCCAATTATTTCCATCCCAGGATTGTGCGGAGAAGTTCTCTCTAGGTGGTCATCGTGAGGGAACATTTTGCCAATGTCAATTTCTAGTTCCATATCTTCGAGGGAGAGATCATAGATATCAATTTCTCCCCTCAGTCCCTCATGTTCTTGGACTATTGTTTTCCATTTTTTGTTTATGGGAAGTTTGTGAGAACTTTGAATTTTTTCATAGGGAGGGTTCTTAACTTCTCCTCTACCTGAAGAAATGTGTGTGACTTTGTTACTTGGGTAGGGCATTGGAGTACTGCTACAAGATGTTTTGGTCTTGAGTGTGGCTATCGGGGATTGGGTGGTTTTTTCACTTGGGCCATTTTGGTTCTGCTTGTGAAAATCATTGGTACTGGTACTGAGTTCATTCAGGATAGTGTAAGTGAAATAACTATTGAATTGGTTCCTTACCATGAAATCCCCGAATTTCCAAGGCAGACAGATAAATTGACATTTTTTTTTAATGGAAAAATTGCAACCAGTAAATGTACTCCCTTGTTATTCCTGCAAAAACAATTGTACCAGATATGTGACATGGAAGGGAGAAAGGATTTTTTTTAGACACAAAACTCCTTATAAAATTATAGTTCTCCATTTCTTCTAGTGTGCCCTTCCTATCCAGAAATATTTTTAGCTGGCTAGACAACCGGGGAAAATACTTTTCAAATATCAATGCTTTAAAAACTCAAACAAAATCATTAAAGACTTTATAAAAATGATGGCAAGCGTCGTGTCTCCATAATTTATGGCACGAGAATGTTACTGGGTCAAATTCAGAGTTCATCTTCTTACACATAGATAGTCCAGGAAATGGATAGCAATTCGGCACAATGAAAATCAAATAAGATGGCATAAAGAATTTCTTTTTCCTTCTATATTGCAATAACTGGGAAGAGATTTCAATGGAAATCAATTCTCTGCAATGGAATATGTCTTTTTCGTTGATCGTAAAATAGAAACTATACAAAATCATCTGAGAGAAGTCGATTGCACTTTCTTGTCTTGTTATCCTCGTGGAAAGCCATGCAGTTTTCTAAAAAAGGTTTTTAAATGCACTAACCTATAATATGGCCATGTCCTAGGGAGCGGGCACTAGGTCCTATCAGAACTTCGGTTAGAGGTCCAATTCATTACCATGCTTCTTTCAGAACTATTTGAAATTCTCTCCCTTGAACTTAGACGTTGGGTCAGGAAGTGTTAACATATTTCGAAATAGTTGAGTCAATAGGGAGACTTGGGAATGGTTTCCCATAAGGACAATCCGTTGGTTCAAAATATAGTTCTCAACGCAGCACATGACAAAGTCCTTAAAATAAAATAAAAATGGGGACACAATCTTCCGTTGCAATTTCAGATGTCAATATAAATTTCTTGGACGAGTAGTAGTCATAAGCAATGGACCACTGAAAAATCTTGTCCTCGCGCCCAAAAATATTAAGGGTATCTCCACAAAAATGTTGTCGAGCTACAACCATAAGGTGATGAGAATGTTCCTTTGCTCCTCATTGTATTTAAAATGGACGTTGCAACATCATAATATAATCTCTAGTAAATCTTGGTTCAATGTGTTTTAATGGGATATGTCCTCGACCTTTTAGCCTTTTAATGCCAATATTTTCAAAGCTAATAAAAGTGTAATCAATTTGCATTGGGAAAGTGTGCGAAGATGGAAGGAAAATTGAGAAACTATGGAAAAGAGGAGAAAACATTGTCAGCTATGTAATATACCTAGATCTTGACAAAATCAGGTTAAAGTTAAAAGATTATTTGTTTATATTTACTTAAAAAAAAATTATATTATTTTATTTTATTAGTGTGTTTTGTGTCCCAAATTCAAACTATGTTCAAATTGGAAGGGTGGAGCAACATTTTCATATGCAAGCATACTTTCAAATATGAGAACATGTAATATATGCACAATACTAAAGAGGGGAATCATGTGAACACCTTTGTAGATGACAGTGGGCCAACGCAATATTGCATTCTTTCTATTATGACCCCTTAAAAAAACTAAAATAACCAACATTTTTTTGCGAATTCAAGATTCATAGAAAGAAACTAATCAGATTCCATAATATTCTCCCATAAATGCATTTTAATGGAAGATGTCATCGAGATTTCTGCTTATTAATGCCAATATTTTCAAACATTTGTGGTGAGATGTCAATAGTAAAATCATAATTAATGTGCATTGGAAAGGGGCGAAGGTGGATGGGATGGGGGGGAGTTAAAGATGCTTTGGTAATTTTTTGAACTGGGGAGTCCGTGGTGGAATTGTAGATCACCCAAGTTTTATATGCAAGATGTATAATTGGAACATGGGGAATGAGATTTAGATAACGCCTACTCGAGAACCCATGACCATAAAATTGGCTAAGGAGATGAAATAGGTAGTTCGGACTCATGATGTCAAGATATATATGGATATAGAATTTGTGAGTCTGCGACCTGGAAACCCAATATCATAGAAATGTGACTAAGTATAGAAGAGGAAAAAAATAAAGGGAGCGAAGAACTTTATGCTTGACAGAAGAATACTTTGTCTGATAATTGTCAAGCGATATAAACACATTGACTATGGGGCATGAGAGTTCCATAGGGCCTAGCTAGGAACTAGCTGGCATAAAATTGGCTAAGTATGGAAACAAAAGGCAGTTGGTCGGACACATGATGTGAAGATATGGATGGATATAGAATTTTTAGACCGCAACCCCAGAAACCCGTGAGCATAGACATGCAACTATGTATAGAAGAAGCAAGGGATTATAGAGGAGAAGAAGAAAAGGGGAAAAGAGGCAAGTATAGAAGAGAAAGGTGGGGTGTCACAGAACAACACTTGGTCTTAAGTATGGAAATTTGAAGCCTATCTCAACAAGCAATAGACAAAATATATTACCTGGCACATTTATATGCAAGAATTCAGACGAAGTCATCGTAGGTAGACTGAGGCTTGGGGGTTCGAGTCTGAGGTCAAATTGTATATCACTAAAGTTTCAGGTGCGAGATGTATACCGCCAACATGTGGCATGAGAGTTCGATGGCACCTATGCAGGAACCCACGGCCATAAAATTCACCAACTATGAAAACAAATGGTGGTCAATCAGAGTCATGATGTAAATATATAGATGGACATGGAATCTCTAACTCTGCCATCCTAGGAACCCACGAGCATAGACATGGGACTAAGTATAGAATCAAAAACGGATAAGAGAGGGGAAGAAGAAAAGGGAGAACAGATAAGTATAGAAGAGTAAAAAAAAAGGAGGAAAGAACTGTATGCCTCACAGAACAACACTTAGTTTGATAATTATCAAGCGATAGAAACACATCAACTATGAGAAAAACATACAATTGGAAACATTGGACAACGTATGCAATTATTCTCAGGAATACACATTGTGTTTGTTGCAACACGTTGCAATCTACTTTTTTTATATGTGGCACACAAGGCTCCATCTTTGTGCCGAAATTATTGTGTTCTTGTTTCAATGTAGCAATACAGAGAGTACAATGGACATGAAAGCAAGCTGCTACGTAGGAACACATGAAAAAAAAGATGGAGTACAAATTTATTTATTTCAAGATAGAAGCACAGAAAATAAAATTGACATAAAGACAAGTTAATGTACATGAAGATATGGAGTATCTGAGGAGAAAAAAACCAAAGCTGCAAACCAATGCAACAAATACAGACAGAGTAAACAAAAAACTATTGGATATGGAACACGGGTAGAAATATGCACCTTTGCATGGTATCTACTACATTTATGGTTGAGAGCTCTTTGTCATGTCCAGATTTCCCGTTTGTTTCTATGAAAAAAAGTACAAAAACAAAATGGACATGAACATAAGTTGGCATGTAAAGAAAAAAGCAAGGAATATGTATATAGAGTAAATAAAATAGAAATATAGTATAAAATGGTTGGGACATGGTGCGCGGTTTGGAGGACTTGCGTCTTGGTGGACTCACAGGTTCAAATTTATATTCATGCTTATGTATCACAATTCCAACCGACCGTAACATGTGATTTAGTAATTTATAGAATAATATAACATTTTAGCAATATTTATAATAATTTATATAATGCTATAATTTATCACGAGTCCGATCGACGGCTTCCTCATTCCTTGTTTGTGTACAAATAGCTTAAATTACATTAGTGAATAAATTTTGAAAATATTTTTTTGTCTCCACTTGTCCAACAAATGAAATAGCTAATTTTTTGAAACTAAATTGGACAACTTGGACAACGTATGCAGATCAAAGTTTTTTTTATTCATACCTCTTAGTCTCAGGCATATGCATTGTATTTGTTGTGGCGCATTGCACTCCATATTTTTCAGATTTGGCACATAAGGCTCCATCCCTATGCCCAATTACTATGTTCTTGTTTCAATGTAGCAAGACAAAGAATACAATGGACATGAAAGCAAGTTTCTACGTAGGAACACATGAGAAAAAAGATGGAGTAAAAATTTATTTGTTTGAAGATAGCATCACAGAAAATAGAATTGACTTGAAGACAAGTTAATGTACAAGAAGATATGGAGTATCCAAGGAGAAAAAAAAACAGATTTGCAAATTAGTGCAACAAATATAGACTGAGTAAATGAAAAACTATTGTATATGGAACACGGGTAGAAATATGAACCTTTTCATGAATTCTTCTACATTTATGGCTAACAGTTCTTTCTCATCTCTAGTTTTCCTGTTTGTTTCTATGGAAAAAAAGTACAAAACAAAATGGAGATGAACATAAGTTGGCATGTAAAGTAAAAAGAATGAATATGTACATAGACTAAATAAAATAGAATAAAAGGAATATAGTAATAGATAGTGTTAGAAGAATGTACCATTTTTATTTTTTTCCATCCATGTTTGTGTGTATATAAATTAATTTTGTAAAAAAAAATTGTGCCCAAAATCATTTACAAAATAGGGAAAACTAAGAAGTTGGATATCTCGATTTTTTGCAACAAGATAGACAGATATTCTTTGAAGCATAGAAATATGATTCTGCAATATGTTTGTTGTATATTTCATAATTCAAGTGCAATACCAACTAAAAAGTTTGTTAATATGTTATTCCGCAACAATCTAGACAGATATTCTTTGAAACATAAAAATATGATTTTGCAATATGTTTGATGTATATCTCATAATTCAAGGCAATATCAATTGTATCGTGATCAGACCAGTATGTGTCTCAGATAAATATGTTGTATTAAGAAATGGACACATTCGACCATACATGGTCAATAAGAATGTTTTGTACATGGCTTGGGTTGTTAAAAAGAAAGAAGAGACTATATTTGCAGATGTAGTTTTCCAATTATTTTGTTCTGGCATTATTTTGTACCATGTTAATATTGAAGTCTCCTACAATGACAATGGTTTCATTTAGATGAAAATGGTCTAATGCATTGGAAATAACATTTAGTTTTTTGGAGAATGTTGCATGGAGAGTAGCATATAGATTCAATATTGGAATTTGGGATCCATGGAAAAATACTTTTGCAAACACCATCTCAACATTATTTTCTATGAAGTGTATATGCTCCAAAATTGTTACATGTTTTTTCACCAATATCATCACCCCATGTGTAATGTAACTTGATATGCAATTGTGATTTGGAAATTGTTTGTTTTGCATGAATAATGCCATGTATGTTTCCTATAAGACCATAATATCGGATTGCATTATGTCATAGTCATTGAGTATATCATCCATGTGTCCATGTAAGTTGCACATGTTAAGTGAGAGAATTGATACAAATTAGTTTGTTTGTATGGATTGGTGATCATACTGCAGATGCCATTTTGTGCTAGTCCTAAGGGGCTGCATTTCAATATCAACTTTATGTTTGAATTCAAAGTTATCTTTTGTAAGAGGACTTAGTAAATACAAGGAGTCTATACTTCTAAAATGGGACAGTATTGTGTATACAAGTCCATGTATTTGAATTCTAGCAGGCTAAAATGCAACACTATCAAGTCTTAGTCCTTGCGATCTGTGGATTGTACGTGCACATGCAAGTTTAATTGGAAACTTTTTTCAAATCTTCAAAGGACCTATCTTTGTTGATGTCGATATTGGATTTGATATTCGCAAGATAGGTGTCCAATCACTTGTAGTGTTTGAATTATATAGATAAGACAAATTGATTTCTTGTTAGTTGGATATATGCGGTTCATGGAACTTAATCCAGAGGACATCAAGTTTTTGTGTTTTGGTATAGCCTTTGAGTATTCCATCTGCACCATTGACCAAGCCATCCTGTGAATCATAGTTGTAGGTATATATTTCAACTAGCATGTCTAATTTAAGGACAAGTTGCAAAGGCGAAGTGGTTGTATGTTCATGATGTGGCACATTTTCATGGTTGTCTTCTTCCAGATCAATTGAATTGATGATGATATTATCACCAGGCATGAGCGATAACATGTACCTATTATGCATTGCAACAACCATGTTTTCATAGAGCAGGTAAGGTAAGGTTGGGTATGTTGGTGTAGGTCGCAAGCACCTTGAATTGATATATGTTAAGTCATCATGTGGTTGGTTTTTTGTCTGCATTCTATTTAGAATTGCAATAAATGTTTCATCTATCTAGCGCATTGCAATATGAAAAGAATTTAATATTGTCCCTCCATAATTCATGCATCATTGTTTTCATGTTAACCATAGGTTGTTCAAATATCAAAGAATCTTGGATGGGTTGTGCCTGGTAAACATCCCCATAGAATATCATGTCAATGTTTCCAAAGTATTTTGTGTGCACATGTTTTATGCTTCTTAGTCAGTTGTCAATGGAATACACAAAGCGACTTCCAATCGAATATGCCTCAACTATAAAGACAAGTTATAGTTTGTCATAAATATTAGACAAAGTATCTAACATTTCCTTGTTGAGTGGAAGAAATTGTGACTTGTTAAAAGGCATAAAAAATGTAGAGTGGACTTTTGTTCCACCTTCATTATATGCATATTTTCCTGTGTATACAACTATTAGGCCCTTTGGTTTCATAGGATCAGAGGAATTATTTGAATCATAGATTCGTATAAGAATTTGGAATAGTGATTTCTCTATGAATTTCTTACTTATTCCTGCTCTGCCTGTAAGGAACAAGTGCACAGGAGTGTGCATGCTCAAGTGTTTTTTAAGTGCAATGTCCTTTTGAATTGTTTGTTGTTCTTGATTCAACAGACTTTTGATTCTATGGTATTCATTATTCTCAATAAGGGAAGGATGTCTTGTGACTTGAAAACCAAGATTGATACTTTTTTCAATGTTGCATGCTCGAGGATGAGGAAAATCTGCTTGCAAGTCATAGGACTCGCAAGGAGTTCTCGTTGTTTTTCGGTTTGCGAATGTCTCATCAAGATTGTCAGGGATTTCTAGTTCATTAAATACACTTTCTAGATCACCCCATGTTGGATTAACATTGTAAGTAAATCTAGATTCATTGATTTGCACTATAGTCTCATAGGCAACATACCAAGTTTCTCATGTAGGGAAGTTATGTTTTAATGTGTTTTCATTTTCATCAAATAGAACATATAACAACAGTTTTTCTCTACAATAGCTTTCATAGTCAGTATGTTTGTTGTATTTGACAAACCGTATCACATAGGGTTTTTTCCTTTTTGATATGGGCGCACCATTTTTTTTGTAATGCGATACAAATTTTGTTAAGCAGATATGCTTAATAGAAGATGGATGATGGAGGTAATAATCAATAATAGAGCGACATAACATGTCCTCTAAATTGTTAGACTATTTTTCTAGCAAAGATGACGGTTTAAGCACAAATGTGCCTATCTCAAGTGGAGATGTGTTTATGATGACACGTTTTCTTGAACTACAGTTGAGGGGCAGGGAAAGTGCAATGTGGACTACTTGTTGATGAGACATTTGTTGAATATTAAGTAATGTATTACTGTACGTATCATTGTATAGCATCAATATGAATTCTTTCATGTTATTTGTGTATTCTTCTAAATGCATTTGTCATAGATTTGTCAACCTTTGTGATATATGAGGTACAATACGATGTTGCAGCATATGCATTCAGGACATACTGCGCATATGTATTTGCATTCCGCATAAATGGCATGTCCTTGGAGAAACTATTGTTCCAGATATGGGAAAGTTATTGTTGGTTGTTTAAGTGTACATTGCATGACTTAGATGTACTCATCTTCTGTTAGATTTATCTATATCAAGAAGTCATCGAAGCTCATCGACTCATCAAACTCTCATTGTTCTATAAATGAGAACAAGGATTTAGATTTCTCAATGACAACATTCTCCTCTAAACTAAGTGGCTCTATGATTCTTGTTATTCTCATTGGAGGCACGGGGAAGTTGTATCTGCAATGTGAGCTTTTTCTTTTTTTACAACCTTTTGTATGATAATGTCTATGAACTTTGGCAAGTTATAAATCCAAATGATCTATGTTGCATGTTATGTATTTTTCCACAAACTTCTCGATCTTTGAATTGTTGTCAGCTCCATAGACCGGTGCACCCTCTATCCACAATAGTGTGGAGTCATGCTCATTCCCCCTATTCTGGAATTCAGTCACAAAAAAATAGTCTGATATCTTTCCGAAAAATGTTTCATCATTGCATATCAATTGTCTCAAAACATTTATTCTATGTCTATAGTAGAGAGTACATGTCACTGGGTATTTTCTTATGAGGTAGTCATTGTCATTATTTTCTAGTGTATCAGTTTGTTTTCTATGTTTCATGTTCCTATACAAGTCAGATACCGCATCCACCAGTGGATCCCATCAATGCTTCGCACTTGTAAATGTGACGAAAATTGTTGGCGGTCCCAATTGTCGGATCATTGCAAAAATAGTTTTCTTGTTTTGTTGCAAATAGTCAGGAGAGATGCGAATGTTTTTGAAATCTATGTATCCAATATCATATTTCAAGATTTTTTATAGTTTTACTTTGTACTTGAAATCCTTGGCCAACAACTTTATTCCTTGTAACTGGCCTTTGTTGAATGCAGTGTGAATGCGGTGTGAATCAATGAATCCATGTATCAATGTCTCAGCAGGTGTTTCATTTTCTGATTCACCACTTTTATCAAATTCACTAGCAGTTTCAAGAGTCTGTGCAGAGATGTCATCATCTTCTCCAAGAACATTGTTACAGTTCTCATTTATACAAATGTTATGTGCTTTGTATAGGGCCCTAGAACATAATTATTTTAATTCTTTCATGACAACCTGCACACACACTTCACCTATATGATATGCATTTTTGTATTCCAAGCATCTTTTGAAAGCCACAATAATTGTCATTGTATCGCTAATGAATTGTGGAAAGTCTTTTTGTACAACATTTAGTTGGACAGGCACATTAATAATTGATCTTGTTAAGCCCATTTGGGGTCATTTATAGCCCCAAGGTCTAATTTGTGCAAATGCAATTCGTAGAGACAGAAGTATCTCTTCAAGTTCTGTAAGTGCACTTACATTTGGTAGTGGTGTATTACATCTTATTTGGTCAGGCATTGCAAACTATGACAATTTTCTATTTTCAAGCTAGCATTTGCATGGAAGACATATTTTTCCACTGCAAAATGTTTTAACATTTAGTGTCAAGCGGAGGTATTCTACTTCCAAATTAGGCGTGAAAGACTTAGTGTTTTTTGCAAAATTCAATTGATTGCAAATTGCACATGCAATGGAAGGAGTGTCTTTGATTTGTTTCATATAGATCTGTCTTGCATCTTTCTTTCGTAGGGAGGTATGCTTAGAATGCGTTTGTTGGTTTTCACTGGTAGTAGTGCATGGTGTTGGTTCTATCCCATGCAATGTGATTGTTTCCTCTCAGACAGTGCCATGACCATTGTGGGATATGTGACCGTACATGTTTTTGTTGTGTTGTGCATGAACAATTTTTTTTAGGTTGTGATATCTCATTTTGTCTCTAGAAGGAAGTGTAGTAATGTATTTTTTTTTCTCATGTCTAACCTTTTTCAAGTTGTGATAACTTGGAATATGTTTCTTGTTCAAGGCCTGGATGACCTCATGGTGACTGGGATGAGTTTCATTCTGATTTAATATCATTCGATGCTTATGAAGATTCAATGTAGTTTGGCTGGCATTGACACTGGACCCTCAACTGACATTATTTCCTATACTACCAATCTATTTTTTTCTCTCACGTATGACCTTTTTCAAGTTGTGATACCTTAGTCTACATTTTTTGTTTAACCCCTATATGTCCTCATCATAACTGGGATGATTTTCATGCATGACCTTTTTCAATTTGTGATAAGTTAGTCTATGTTTTTTGTTTAAGCCTCGTATGTCCTCATCGGAACTGGGACGACTTTAATTCTCATTAAATAGCATGCCACGCATATGCAGATTTGATGCAGTTTGGGTGGCATGGACAATGGACCTTGAACCAGTGGCATTTCCCATCAAAGGTTGATAATGGATATGTTTTGTATATGTTTTCAATGAGATGATGTCAATTGTTCAATCATAATTTGAATCAATATACTAGGAATGGACAGTGTCATCTAGCATGGCTGACCAGAATTGGATATTTTCTCTGAATATGATAGATAGCCATTGCAAACAAAATATTCTACCCTCTACATTTCCTTTTCATATGCCAGTTCCATGTTTACAAGGTGTTCTTTCCAAATTCCAATTGCCAACATATTTTCTAGGAGATATGGCAAAAGGTGTTGATGCAAGTAGCTAAACGCTTGTTGGTTGCCACCTATAATTGCATTGTAAAAGGATTGTACAGTGTAAAGACACAATGAATTCACATCGAACTCTGTTTCTACAAAATAGCAAATTGCATTGAACATACTATCTCCACAACCAGATGCAACAATTGTTGCTATTTGCAAGCCATGATAGTGTATATGATGCATAATCTATTTCCATTTCAATTCAAGGTCTTTTCAAATGGGGGACAAGTAAATATTAGGTCCTCCAAGATTTCATATGGATAATTTTCTATACAGGAGTGGTTCATAATGACCACTGATGGGATTGGCATCATGGAACAAGATGGCGTATGAATCGCTAGATGTAGTTTTGTTGAATAGTAGATATCTTGTTTTTCTTGTCAATGACCATATTCCAATTGATATATTGAGCCACTTAGACAACCACCGTATACAAAATGTATCTCCCAAAATTCCCCTCTCATGTGCAGGAAGAATTGTAGATTCAGATAACTGCATCTTTTAAAAATAAGCAGTGACATCATGTATTCCATGCAACTGCCAAAGAAAATCAGATGCCAATTTGTATTCATACGACTCCAATGCCTCAAAATCGCCTCTTTTTAAACAACCTGAGAAATAATATATCAATCCATTGCGCATGTCGGTCGAGGAATAACGAAAATGCAGTAGAACCTAAAATGCATCGAAAAGGAAATCTCCTATAGTATACGAGAATGAATCCAATCTAAAAAGGCTATTTCTATGCAACACCTCGTCAATGTTGTTATGTACAATGGAGTCTATATCTATTTCATAGGACTAAACATCTATTACTTGTTTCATCTCTTAAATTGTGATTTTCAATTTGTTTCTTAGTTATTTTCAGTTTATATGAATACAGAGGAAAGGACCAAAAAAAACAAAAAACAAAAAAAAAGAAATAGAAAAACTACAAATGCAGAACTATGTACCAATCCCACTATGTATGTTTCAACCTTCTTCTTGTCAAATTCAATCCTGCCTAGTCACCACAACAAATGACAAGAAAACAAACGTATTGTGAACAGTCAACCAAACAGACGAGACAACACAAATAAATAACACTATAAATTTGTTGAGCACAAAGATCGATTATTCAAGGTCTATCATTTTTTAACCTATTCATGGCATGCATCCTACAAGCTTCTCATAGGAAGAAGATGTTTCTCAAGACATAATAAAAGCATTCCCTATCGGAAGACCCTCGCAAATGGTTTCCCCCTTGTGAAAACTATGAATTCATTTTATAAACCCCTTTGTATTGTTATTTTGGAAATAGCTATGGCACGATATCCAGGATGTGGAAGTTGGCATATGTGATTGGAAGGGAACAGCTTGGAAAAAACTGCACAAAACGCATGGTTTCCAGGAACAGAAAAAAAGAGGAGAACATCCGGTTTTATTTTTTATATGTCACCATGCCTGCAAAAAATTCAAGTTCCTTATAGAACATTGACGTTCAAAAAGAAGGAAAAGATTCTGGTAGCAACATCCACACAGAAAGATGTTCTGCAACAAAATTTCGAGGAAGCGACTCCTACTATTGAAAATTTTTGCTTGCAAGGTGCAAACAACAAGAAGGAAAAATTAATAGCAACGAAATGATGGCACAAAAACTTACCTGTCAACGAGAGATAAGAGAAGCGCAATTCTAAAACTTGCAAACCGCACGATATCCAGGACGTGGAAGTTTGCATGTGCGATTGGAAGGGAACATCATGGAAAAAACTACACAAAACACATGGTTTCTAGGAATAGAAAATAAGAGGAGAACATTCGGTTTCCTTTTTTAGATGTCACCATGGCTGCGAAAAAGGTAGGTTCTCTATAGAACATTGACATTCAAGAAGAAAGAATAGATTCTGGTCGCAACAACCACACAGAAAGATGTTCTGCAACAAAATTTCGAGGCAAGGACTCCTACTATTGAAATTTTTTTCTTGCAAGGTGCAAACAACAAGGAAAAGTGAATAGCAACGAAATGATGGAGGAAAAACTTACCCGTCAATGAGAGATGATAAAATTGGAGATCCAAAACTTGCAAATTGCAACAACATGTCCAACAACTTGCAAAGTTGAACAACAACGAACCAATGAACAACCATGAAGAGGTCCAATTGCAACTATAGGACCTCAACTTTGAAAAGTTGAATCAAACAACAACAAGCAACATCGAACAAACCAATGAGCAAGCATCAACTAGTGAACCAGCAACGTCGGTGAAGAACAATATTGCCCAATTTCACTGCAAACAACACTGTATCAAAAAATGGAACAAAACTGTATTGTAACACATCTGTAGAATACACATTTAAGTTTGTGATATTTGTTAGGTAAACACTAAAGACTGTCAGAACCGTTGAAGGGCATCATGCTGTGAAAACATTTAAGAAAGAATGCAGTGTGGCAGGCCTGTTTACATATGCAATAATGACAAAGACTCTCGAAGTACGCAACAATAAAGAAAAAACAAACATAATAATAGTAATATAAAAATAAATAATAATAATAATAATAATAATAATAATAATAATAATAATAATAATAATAATAATAATAATAATAATAATAACAATAGTTCGAACAGTGAGTACTATTCCAAAAAAATTGACCAAGACGACAAAGTAATATGAAAATCGACTATCCATATTCAGAACTTGGATATCCAAACATTTCAATATGAATAGTACAAATTCAAAAAACTGTAGACGATAAAAACTTTGGATATGCCAACATATCCATCATTGGCAATTGTGAATTTGGTAATAAGACCTCAAATATGTTATACCGTAGATGATGAAAACCTTGGATATGGCAACATATAATTCATTGGGAATAGAAAAGCTTGCAATAAGACCTCGAATCTATTATCCAACTGAATCATGACATATATGGGTTTTTTTATAATAAAAAAAATAATAAATAATGTTTTTAGTTATGTAGCTCAAACAATAGAAATAATGCAAAAATTTGTAGTCAAACGAAAAACTAATATAAAGTCAATGAATTATCAATCACTATAAACTTTGGATATCTAAACATTTCAGTATGAATAATACTAATTTAAAAGGTACCGTAGATAATAAAAACTTTGGATATGGAAACATATAATTCATTGGGAATAGTGAAGGGAAATAAGACCTCAAATCTATCATCCAATTAGATTATGACATATATGGGTTTTTTTATTATATAAAAAATAATGTTTTTAGTTTTGTAGTTCGAACAATAGAAAGTATACAAAAAATTGTAGTCAAACGATGAACTAATATCAAGTCAACGAATTATCGATCATTGTATTCACTCTACACCTTCGGCAGGGACTAATAAGACCTACTAAATAAATGCAAACAAATCAATATAAGAAGACTTAATAGAAGCTTTCTCTTTTAGAAAAATCTTCTTCTAGAATGTTTTTTAGAAGACAGAATTAATATAAATAAGAGTAGGAGGTATGAGAAATTTTGTCTTGAGTATTATTATAGGAGAGCTTCACTCATTTTGGAGGTTGCTGCCACAAAGAGGCAAGTAAACAAAATTTTCCTAGTGATATGAATATTTTATTTCTACTCTGTATTGAATGTTCAAGTTATTCTTCGAGTATATTTTTCTTCTGGTGTTATCTATTTCAGGTTAAGCTTATTACAAGTGGTATCAAAGCTCTTTCCTAGGCATGAATTGTGCGTAATTTTTTTCAGAGGAGAGATGTGTTTCGGCGTCTTTAAGCTATGGTGATGTATCGTTCATCACATAAATCTATAGTGAGGGAAACATACATGCAGGAAATACAAGAGACTTTTAAGTTCACATTGTTGGAAACCCTTGTAAGCTCCATTGGTACCCCTTCGAGTGGTAGTGCATTAGACAACACCTATCTACATACTGGCCTAGGTAACCTAAAACTCATTGTAGATGAATTGATCGTTCACATGACAACTATAGTGTCGTTGAGAAAAACACTCAAGAAAATACTCTCTAGTACCTCAGTAATCGGGTAGTACAACTAAGGGTACAGTGTATCCTTATTAGTTGGTTCAGTGAAATATTGGACCAAGTACTATTGTTTGACTCTGCACATATATCAGAGAGCTATAGCACACGGAAAACCCTTATCTCTAGGAGCTTTGAAAACTCTAACCCTTGTGGATGGAAACAACATACATGATCTATTTTCGTGCAACTTTGCCTCCTACATTCTAGTTGCGAATTGTTTACACATTTTGTACTCTTAAGAATCTAGTCGCTCTGGAAAAAGTATTGAGATCAGAGTATCCTTATTGTCCACTTAACCCAACAACCTCCTTATCTTGTGGTGATCAATGAGGTATTACTCGACCTAAGCCTCCACAATGGACCCTACCACCCGTGCTCAAAACCTCATGATCGTGAACCACAAGTAACCATTGATAAGTGTATTAAAATTAATTATTAATATATAAAGAATAGCATTACACATAAGGAAGTGTAAAAGCGTTAATTCAAGTCATAAATTTGTATACAACAAACTTAATTTAAGACATAACAGAATGTCCTCATCCAGTATCAAACCCATCAAATCCATCTCTACCTTCACAAGATATTTCTCATTGATCATTGAATACATAAACGCAGTTAAAGCTATGGAAAAATGAAGAATTTCCAAATTGAGTTGCTAACCAGCCATGGCCTTACAACAAAAGTTAAAGTAAGATCATTCATAGAAAGCCGTAGAATTAAAAGACAAGTATTTTGAGATCAATCTTTATAGATCTCACATCCATAGATATCATAAATTCAAAATTTCTAGAGTTCACTTACATAGATATCATAAATTCAAAATTTCTAGATTCTGTGTAAGTTCTGTGGACATGGGAGATGGTTCAATTTCTGAATAAGGTTACAAGTATAGATATCGAAGTTTAAAAATATCTATATTTAGAAGAGATTCTGTCAACATGGGAAATAGCTCAACTTCTGAAAAAGGACGGAGGGAGCAAGAAGATGTTTAAGTTATAATTTTGTATGTTACAACTTTCTTTTTAACCTAGAAACAGGATCACACGCATAGATCATGATTTTCAATTCTATAAGCATTGGAAATGGTTCAGCTTCCAAACAAGGACTGAGGGAACAACAATTGAATTCAATGCTTTATCACATATCAAAAAATTTCATAAACAAAAGCTCCCTCAAAAAATTTCATAAAAAAAACCTCCCTCGTAAATAACATTTTAAGAAGCACAATCATATGAAAACTGTACAACTCCCACATCTCGATCACAGAAACGAGACGTATAAAAATATTGAAATTGTTCATCAGTTTTAAAGGGCACAGAGAAGCAGTATTACAGTAGAATGTATAGTTAAACTCTGAGATAAAAAAAAGTCCATTGAAATTATACTTGTAGATAAATGCATGCACTGTATGTCTCAACGGACTTGAAATAAGGTTTATTTTGAATAAAATCTGTGTACAGTAAATGCTATTAATATAAAGGACCAGTGATTGATATTTAAATCTTACCAGTCGTGTAGATTTGATATGGATGTAGAAAAGGCTTCAATTTTAGTTGTAAGTTTATATGCACAACAGTAATTTTGGCTTTTTAGATGGATATTTTTCTATATTGATATGAGTGGTTATTTCTGTATATTTCTAGAACCTTCATAAAAAAAAATTAGTGAACTGAATTTATTTTTGAAAATACAATTTAAACAACAAAAAATTGTTAATGAAAACTAAAGACAAAGACACCGCCGTATATATCTATATATACCACTTAACCCCAATACGTCCAAACACACTCATCAAATGTTGTCTTCAAATTAACTATTAATGTAAAGAAACTAACAATTCAATATTTAAATCTTACCAGCTGTAAAGCTTTGATATGGATGTATCTCATTCTTCATTTAACTCAAAAGTCACTTTTACTCGTTATTGATGCTTGACAGCAGTTTGTCGGGTATGGCCAATATTCTGCACTCAATTCCAAGAGTTGAATGAATCGGCTGGTAGTTCTTCTGAGATTAAAAAATAAATAAAAGGAAAGAAAAATCTGCCAAAATGGATGGTTCGATAATGAATGCTTGAATGTTAAGTCTTAGTCATTGAAAAATCACTACAGTTGAGAAAATATCGCCGCTACATTCGCCATATGCGCTGAAATAACGTCGGGCTTCGATGTTAGGTCAATCATGTGGCTTTTTTTTTTATAACCAATTGAAAACTGAAAACGAATATCTGGGAGAATGAAGAACATCCACTAACTTGACGCAGATTTGATCCTGAGTCTCCGTCGAGAGATGAATTATATATCATTTTCTGGAACGCCCATCGTCATATGTCACAATATTTGTCCTTGGTTTCTCTGAACAGTTTGAGCAGAAACTTCCTTAGACCCTGGAGATTTAAGTTCGTATGTTTTTTGACTTATTCAAAATTCAGGCAGCACAATAGTGTCCTGTCCTTTCTTATACAATGCATTATTTTATCGTTAATTTGCTAACATGGTTTCATAGATCTATTTTACCGTGTTGGATGAGCTATCACACTGTCAAAGACATTTGATAGAGAGTTTGGCAATGGTAATAATGAAAGTGTTTTATTAATGTGCATTTAAATGAAATCAATTTGTTTTCTCCAACATGTTTGAAATATTTTTGTTAATGTAA
>ML776549.1:0-19324 GCA_009831015.1 Picea engelmannii
TTCAATATTATTTAATTTTCATGCAACACACTCAACATCATTTAAAATGTTCATAACCAATATTAGTGGGTTAAATTTTTCCATTTGTGATAGTAACAATGATGAACTCAAACAACTAACCCTTCATGACACTTATGCTAAGGCCACTAGACTGCATCCACATAATTACATATCAATTTTTCTTGAAATATGGTTATGGTGTGAATGGCTAATGGAAAAGAGAGTAAATTGCTTCTTGTTTATCCTTGTTTCTTTGAGGCATACTCATTTTTCTCCTAGTCTTCCAATTGAGACATTCTCACATCCATACAATTGTGCATACATGCATTTAATTGAAATTGATTAATATAGATCATTTTGAGGGGAAGATCACTTTGTGGCATGTACACTAAGGCCACTTGAGCTCATCCACATAATTACATTGTAAGACATTTATAATATGAGAAAGTATTTAAAGTCATTTTTTTAACCAATTAGAACATGCCATCTCTTTCATCTAATTTCATCTATGGAACCAATTAGAGCTCACCATCATAAAATAAATTACATCATAAAACAAGTTATATGATAGCATTATCATTTAATCAAACACTAAATCTCTAACAAACTAATTCTATGGGGTTTCATGCTCATTATTTGCACCACCTAACCAATTATAGGAACCACGTGCCACTGCCTATTGCAACTCCATTAGGGTAATCCCTACATAACCGCCACCTATTCATCTATGATCATTGATCTATGTGCACTTGAGTTTGATTAGATTTGTAGAGAGTGAATTCAAAGTACTTTTCCATGATGCCATGGTAGTGTGATGTTTAGTTCTCTCTCCGGAGGGTATGCCACTATACTTGAATAGGGTCCATTTGCTCTATCTCCTCTAATACTTCTTCATCAAGCCTCAAACTCTTGACCTTTCTAGCCTTGTAATATGCCATACCCACTGCCATCAAGTTATGATTTACACCCAAATATGTAGACCTCAATGACCCCTTCACAAATGTCACGAGAATTCCATTATAGAGTTCCAGTTTGCATAGGCTTCTTGATCTCATGTCTCCAAGTTGTTTCACATCCTTGATGAACTCTAAAATATTTGGAAGTTTGATAGCCACCATAGTTTGATGAAAGAAGAGACCCTTCACTATGGGATCCCATGAACAGGCCATGAATAGAGTGTCATTGGGAGAATAGAGGCATGATCTAGAGGCTTGCACTAGATTTTGGTATCCTACCATAGGATAGTCATAGGCTTCGTTGTCCCTATTATGGAGCCTCTTTACACACATTAATTTCAAGGAATTTATTATCATACATGCAAGCAATGGGTAAAATCACGGTTGATATGGGACATAATCCAATGAAGTCATTGATACCATACCTTAGGACATTCATGGATATTTTGTCATTAATCCCGTAAATCACCTTTTTTGTGAAGGATACCATGTCAAATCCCCAAATTCATGATTTTTACCAAATTCCACCACATTGTCCTCCAAATTGGTTTTGCTCTCTAGAAAGTAAATGATGGGTCGTTTAAGCATGGGATCAAATTGGAGGGTCACCTCCATCAATTATACGATAGGAAACACATTACATATATTATATTTTTCCTTCATGGTATTGGATAGCAGGAGTAAGATTCAAAGTTGTAACTTAATTAATTAGCAAGTGGTACCTAAGATATAATGCCAAGAAGGCCCAAATAAACCATAGCTACATTGATATCTTTATTTGTGTGAGTTAAAACATTGATTCTTGCATAGTTTTCTTCGGGGGAGGTGGGGCTAATGAATTTTAGGCCGACAAAGGTAATCATGAACAACATTTCCATTGGTGAAGAGAGAGCTTATGTGGGCACCCATGGAGAGGAGGCCAGCAATGGTGACACCATCCTAGTAGGGAGAATTGGGAGGAGCCATGCCTCATTGGGAAACTACATATATAAGTTATCGTATCACCACACCATACTCCATAGTTATGGTCATGGACTCAACATTGACAATGACTTGAATACAATTGAGATGAAGAGTGCTTATTATGAGATCAAAGTCTCTACTTGGGCACACTATCTTAGGAATGTTGTGATACCATATGGTGACCACCCTCATCTTTTGCTTATTATGACTCACCATGACAATGACTCCTCCACCTCTTTTTCATTGGATGGAAACGCAACAAAAGCAACCTTATAGGGAATGTGACCTATAAACATCTCGTTGGCACTAGAGACACTACAATTTTTTAACCCTATTATACCTGAGCATCTCACGGGTGAGCCCAATGGACTCTCCTTCACAACATGAAAAATAAACAAATGAAGATGAGGTAACTGTTAATGGCCAAACCATGATAAAACTTTGGTCCCCTTTGGCTCCCCTAAGTTTTGTATGCCATACACTCTATGTGACTCGGAACATGGGAATAATTAAAGAACTTATAATCCTTAGCTACGTTCACCTCAAGATGTGATCCATTTAGTGAGGCATATTGAACTAGACTTGCATTATGGAAATATTTAGCTTCTCCATTATAAGATAAAACACGAGCTTCCATTGTTCTTTGGCATTCTTGACTGTAGAATTGAAAAAGATAAAATGTAGTTACAAATGAATGCAGTGACCTTAGAATGAGCAAGAATGTTGCCAACCTGTTGTTGGACTTGGTCTCAAGTTTTTGTTATACACTTTTGTTAGGGTGAGTACATGTGTTGCATGCTCAAGTACACTTGTTACAACAAAAAGAGTTTGGGTATGGTCGGATGGTAGCACCTGTAACCGATTGTGATGCAAGAAATTGTTTTGAAATATTATTAGAATTGGCTACTTTAATCCTCTAGCTATCAAAATTCATTTAATTTTCCAAAAAAAATGTCTAACTAAACAAAGTGTTTCCTAACATAACGAAAATTCACCACTCACTATCAAAATCTTCACACTTAGTGAAATTCACTAACATAATGGACAATCCCTACCAAAATCCCTCCAATTCAATGTCGAATTGCACTAGAATCTTCACAAATTTTGATATGTATGCATAAAAAACAAAGATAACCATGAAAACCATAAACATGCATTGGATTCTCCATGAAAAACACCAAATTTGTTGTAGGCACTGGCTTACTACACCAAATTATCATAAAAAGTATCAAAACACAAAGCTTCTCCTCATCTAAACGCTCAAGGAGTCTTTCAAGCAAATGAAGGAAGATAGTTAGTGTGTGGTTTGTGCAATGACACCATGATGAAAATGGTGATTGATGTCTAAAGTATCTATTTTCATGCACTTGCCAATTGTCAAAGCATGAAGCGATTTGTAGAGCCCAACGTAGTAATTGAGTACCAGATAATTAGAGTTATAGTGTCATATGTTTAACCTTGAACAAATGAAATGAAATGAAATGAAAAGTATGTGTCATTATGATGGGGAGATAAGGTTTTAAGATTTCAATGTTGAGAACAATGGAGAGCAAGTTGCTAGTATCACACCTTGGGTGTTAACTTGATCGAATAATGTTTATGTTCCAATAAAAAAAGAGTAGGATTTTAATTAAACTTAAGGGGAGTTATTTTGAAATTACAAAAAGAGAGATTTTGTATATACCTAAGCTAGGTACTTAGGATGTTGGGGATGGTCACATGAATGAACATCAAATGTGTTCTCTTGATGATGATGTTGCTAACCTTATGTCTTGTCGTGGGACCCACCCAAGCAATTGGAAGCCTAAATTCCATGAGTAGTTGGATTCTGTCTATCAAATCTTGGCCATTATACTTGTCTCTCCCTTTGAAGGAAATGGCATTGCATTGAGATCTATTTAAGAATACTAGGGTTGAGAATCCACCTAAAAAAGGTTTGGATTTATGAGCTGCCCATATTAGTATAGGGTAGAAAGGTGAACAAGTGCTTGTCTAGAACAAGTGTCACTCCAATCCAAACTTAGCGCTTTGCATGCAAAATATTGGAATGTTGTAAATAACAATAAGTTAGATGCAATCTCTTGAACCTTGTCTCCTTTGGTATTTTTTTAATTGAATATATGTAATTTTTCAAGTTTAAAAATAATTAATTGACTTGTAAACCAAGCCTATCATGATCCAACCATTTGAAGTTGTGATCTTTAATGTTTTTGCACTTTTGTTTATTTAAGGAATTTTGAAATTAGAAAAATAATAGGGAATGCTACTAGGTATTTAAATGTACTTCTAAATTGTGTGATATCACAGATGATACAATAATAAAATATAGAAGTGAGTTTGTCCGCTTGTTAACTTACCCTTCAAATATCCATCATAGAATGTTTCAAATATCCATCATAGAATGTTCAAAATTGAACAAACTGATTACAATAAGCTATCCCTGGATTATCATTAAGCAAACCAATTAGACAATTGTTTTTCACACCAATTTCCTGATTACTTTTCATTTGTCTAGATCATTTCTCTTTGTCATGCAAATATGAATGTATAAAATCAATTGGATCGCACAATTTATTCAATACGATGTCTTGTCTTGAAATTCATAGGGTTTCTCTTAACAATGTATGGAATTGAATTTTAAACAAATATTAAATATTAGGTCTCTAATTGTTACGTTTTGTACAATATCTCTTCTTAAGGCATGCCTTTGCACCTTCTCGGATAATCGCTAGTTACTTATCAATGTTGCTTAAAATCTAGTTATAGGGAGAATCGATAATAACAAAGAGAGTGGCTTGCTTCTTTCTTATCATTATTTATTTGACACATACACATTTTTCTTTTAGTCTTCCACTCAAGGCATTCTCACATCCATACAATTGTGCATGCATGCATTTAACTAAAATTGGTTAACGTCTCCCATAAATGATTTTGAGGGGAAGGCTATAAATGTCGAAGTGGTGGTTCTATGGTTAATATTACTATGCCAAACTTTGGAGTCGGCTACCAAGAGAGTTGACAAATATGGAGAGTAATTGACAATTTATTAGCTTATGGGATTAACATTGTCAACTTTTATTAGCCGATCCTTATTACATGGGCATATGTGAGGTGTGTTGTCCGATACAAGGGTGAGGACATGCACTAACATGTCACTCATATGACTTATACCTTGATGGGAGATATGTTAACTAATTGTTTTCACCATTGGGGTGGCAGGTACGAGGGGAGTCTCTTTGATTCTGGAGGAACATTGAAATCTCTTACTTTTAGGGATTAGGAGCTGCTTCAGCAACATAGTTGAAGCATATGCTCTATACCAAGGGCTCAAATTAGCAAGAGAAAAGAAAATTAACAAGTTGACTGCCTTCAAAGATTCTATGATCGTAGTCAGCACAGTCATCCATTGAACTCAAACGAGAACCAACTATTTCAATGGGATAATCAATTGGGTTATTAATCTTAGTAATGAATTTGAATCCTTTTAACTATATAATGTGAAATGAAACTTGAACACTATAGCAGATCACCATGCCAAAAATGGCACAAGTCTTAACAAAGGTGAATTGTGGATTAATGGGGCAGGTGGGTCCCAAGAGTTTTATTAATGCTTCCCCCCTGTCGAGTCGACAATTGGTGGTCCTCGGGGGCTGGGTCGCCTCTCTCGCACATATGAGCTTTAACTCCTCCATCACGTTAGTCTTCTCACCTATGTGGAGTCTTGGTTTAGTGAATGCTCCCATGCACTCAATCCTGAAGCTTCCTTCTGTGTCATCTAGGTATTCTCCTGGTGCTCGGGGATCTACAAAGTCTCCATATCATGGTCTGTGCGCGTGTTATATTGGCTTATTATTCGACAACTCTAGTGATGGATTCTAGGTGTCACTTGTCTCTGGGTGATCTTCTCACAGTTTCGTTCTCCTGCAAATTGTGCCTCGCCGCCATGTGCATTTGGTAAAAGATCATTCTTCTTATTTCCTCTCTCCTGCATTCAATACTAGCAATGTTTATGTTTGCATTTTGATATCATGTGATGGTGTGAGCAAGATTTGTGGCTCCCTAGATCTGTTTTTCCCCAGTAGGGGTTTTTCTTTATTTTGTGCTTGGGGGAGCAATTTGGTTTTTTTCATTCTTCAGCAAGGAAATCCAGTTCCTCCTTCTATGGAACCCTCTTGGAATGGCATTGGGTAATTCCTTAGAAGGAGTGAAGAGATCGTGTAGGAAAAAAGGTCGGCCTTCAACCATCTTACAAGTAGGTTTGGGGATGTGTGGGGGATGTTGAACAGGCTCTTGCCAATCTCTCCATAACTCGGAATCAGGAAATTGAACAACCTTGTAAACATTAAATAGGTGAATGGACAACATGGAAACCGATATTCAACATATAAAGGCCCAACTAAATGTGCATCCAATGACTACTTCTTCCAATTCCCAAGGGGACCAACATTCCAAAGTTGAAGGAGAAAACAACAGAGTAGGAACTAGTGGCCATGGTATTGCACCCATGGAGACTGAAGACACACCCCCTCCTAGAGCTCCTGAAATTATGGACTCCTTTTCTTCAAATTAATGTATGTTTTTTAAAGTTTTGTGGTATTTAGGTAGTTTCTACAAGGATGTAATAAGCTCGAATGAGCTTGGTAATAGTTTATCATACTCTTTTTGCTATTTACTACAATTTTGAAAATTTTGACAGGATGGAAGCCCTCTGTTGTAATGTTTTCGCTTGCTTCGATGCAACCTTTTTTAATACAATTGAAGTTCAATTCTGGTTAAAAAAAAAACTAATTGTTTTCACCAACCAAGGAAGCCACTCCTAACTTATTGCACCGAGAGTACCAAGGTGCTTTATAGCCTAGTATGATGGAGATGTTGTCACATACGTGGGTAATGCTTACCTATCAGCTTTAAAAATATATATATAATACTTATAACAAATAATAATAATAATAATAATAATGTATGTTAGTCAATTATAGATACAAATAAAAATAAAAATATCTAGATCTCTCCTTTTATCTCTCTATGTAGTAGTTTTTATATTAGGTGTATATATCAAATCTCTCTCTTTCGATTTACAAAATAAATAGAGATATTATAAATATGATACTTCCATACAAATATTTTTACCCTTCTCTTCATCTTAGCGTAAATCCATTTTAAATGATAAAAAAATGCACACCTCAACTGATTTGACCCCTCTCGGTGTTTGATATATACGAACTTAAAATGAATCTATGCTGGTAAGATACATATATTTTTTGTTTCCTAGCATGTATGTTACCTGCAGAACTAGCATGTGGTCTAAGAAATCATGACCCAGGGACATCTAAGCCGTCAAAATAACCCTGTGATCGCACCTACCCCGGGCCACACCAACCCTTAACATGGATGGATTTTTTTGGGTGTGTCCTCCTGATTATCACGAGTTTTGAACCTTGGCAGCCTTAGAGAACGAAACCCTCAAAATCCAATCGCGCTAGCGAGATTTGATTGTTGGTAAGATACATTAACAATAATATGAGGAAGGATAAAACTATAGAGTGATCAATTGATAGTATTTTAATTTTGAATTAAGATGGTTGAAAAGAATAAACTACTTATATCCCACATGAAAAGTGGGGGTTGGAAAATCAAGAAAGGGAGGGGTATATATGGGGAAGATGTGAAGGTGTATAATATACTCTTTTTTTGTAAACAAAATATCTACTATATTAATAATATATAAAAAGAGTAAAAGAGTTGCAGGCCTTGTTGTCTAAGCTTTGCAGGCCTTGTTGTCTAAGCTTTGCCAAAATGGAATCCAGAGCACAAATAGTTCTTAAATGACAATAAAAACATGTCTAAAGGCACCTTTTAGAGCTTTAAAAAAAAGAATATGCTAGAAAAGCATGCGCTAACATAAGTGACTATTGTTAATTTTTTGGTGGCTTGGATGGTCCAACTTATTTCTAGGTCTCCTGCTCCTTTGCCTTGCCTTTGATATCTTCTTCATCAATGGTGACTTCTTTGCCTTGCCTTTGATAACTTCTTCATCAATGGTAATTGGGTTGGCACTGGTTCCTTGAGAACCTAAAGTGCTTGCCTATGACGTCCACCATATCCTTGTCCTTGTTTGAGTTCCAGTTTGTCACCCTGAAACTAATTTCGAAGGCCACTCTGCAAAGGGCTGTAAACTTCACTTCCAATGTCTTTGCTTGTTTGTCATCCTTGTCCTACATCGATAGAGAAACAAGGGTCTTTGCCAGGCAATATAATTCCATCGCGTAAAAACCTTAGTGCCCCTAGATCTCGTGTTAATATCCCTTACCCATTCCTGAAATTCCTTCTTAATGATGTTCTTCAACGTCTACTCGCTCCTCATCCTCACATTACTAACCATTTCCTCCATTTTTAGTTGGGTTCCACGAGGAATGCTCTGGTAGTATATTTGTTTGGCTTGTTTTGTTGCTTATTCTGCCCTTGTTCCCATAGACCTAGGTCGAGTCTTCCTCAACATCAATGGTCTCTGATTTCCCTTGTGCTTGGCTCCCCTTCTGCTCGATTCAAGTTGGTCGAAGAACTTGTTGTTACCCATCGTCAATTTTGTGGTTACCACGGTACCTGAGCCACCTTCCAATCTATACCCCCCACAGACAACGCTAATAGGATGTACACTCGTGAACCCCACCACATACACTATCTTCATCTCCCCAACCATGAAAGGCCTACAATGCTCCCGTCCTCCCACTCCATTATTCCCCTTCAACTGTTCTATTGCGGAAAGGATCGTTTCCAGACAACCCAGGAAAGGGAGGACCCATAGCCAAATCTATGGGTCACAAAGAGAAACCAAACCTCCTGATTGTTCTCATCAACTAGAACCAACACTGGGCTAGGAGTTAAAGTCTCATCCCCTGGAGAAACAATCTTGTGGATCTTCCAGCTCTATAATTACCAGCTAGCACCAATCGTTGCCATGATCACATCTTCACTCATCGTTGCAAGTGACTTGTTGTTCTGTAATGGTCTGTGAGTATCCATTATGAGAAATTCAGGTTTTCAAGTGCCCATTTCCTCTGTCCTCCTTTGTACATTTTCCCTGTCCCATTCACCCATCCTTCCTTCATAATTATGCACTATGGTTGTGGGCAGAAGGGAGGTAAAGTTCCTCCCACTCCCACTCTTCCATGTGCTTGCATACTCATTCAAACAACTGCTATCTGCGAGGGCTCATAACTACATGAGGTGGTGGTCGGACTCACCACGTCTGAGGTCTAGGCCTCACCTCTCACCACCCGATCTAGGTAGAAGGTGTATAATATACTTACCTGGGGTCAATTGATAATTAGGAAAGTCGATGGCTTAGGAAGGCCACCTCCATTGCACTTGGGAGGAGAGGTTTACCTAGAGTCTCCCATTGAATATTAATAATAATACGAGGAAGGATGATATTATAGTGGGAGTAATTGATAGTGTTTTAATTTTGGATTAAGATAACTAAGAAAGTCAATATAATTATATCTCACATGCAAAGTGGGGATTGGAATAATTTTGAGTTAAGATGGTTGAGAAAGCTAATATTGTTATATCCCACATGCAAAGTAGGGGTTGGAAGTGAAGTGAGTGAGGTGTATATGTATGGGGAACATGTGAAGGAATATACTATTTACATGGGTGAGGTCAATTGATGATTAGGAAGGTTGGTAGCTTAAAAAGGCTAACTATGTCATTATTAGGAAGGGGATTTACCTAGAGTCTTCCATTGAAGAGAGTGCACATTATAATTTGTGGAAGTGACCTCCATAACCTTATAAAATCTAAAGAGAATAGATGAGTGTGACTCTTGTTATCGGTTTTATTCAAAATTACTTCAACACTTCAAAATAAACTTTGTAGTATTGATAACGGAATTTTAAGGTAACCTGAAATGTTTAACATTGTAGTATTGATAAATATATGTACTGATTATTGACACCTCTTCCTATTCTAACTTTAGCACCATTTCCAACTCTCCATGCCAACCAATTTCCAATTAGTGGAAAATATTTGACTAGGGCCCTTCTAAAGTATAGAGGCTCTTACTATCGTTTCCACAGGAAGTAAGATCCAGTGTTCAAAGAACAAAGAATCAATATATTTTTGCATCATTACTTGCTTCCAAATCCTATCGTGTTTTAATAGCCCCCATAAACTCTTTGCTACCAGTACTAATTATGGTTGGGTATCATGTCATGATTGTGGCAGTGGAGGCTTACATCATAAAATCGATACAGACAACAAATCCAATTAAATAATTATCGATGGTCATTGTTAATTACTCCCATTGTTTTGGATAACACCTACACATTCTTACATCCAATTACTTGTTGAGAAATGAGGAAACAATTGCAAAAATGCCAGGGCTAGGATGTGTTGCATGGAACAAATACACACCATTCAATGATTGATTATCGATGCAAGTAGATTACAATGCCTATCCATTTTGAAAATCTAAATTTATTAAATAATTTTCGAAATGATTTCTTGAACTTAATTGTTGGCATATTGAAGACTCTAAACATAACATCCCAGTCCAATTGAAAAATAACCACTCAAAATGTTCAAAAATCAGCATATATAGATTCAATTTCCACAAATTAGTGGTTCTATTTGTCGTTGATATGTGTTTTAGACCTAAGTACAATGCCTCCAAAAGCAACTACCGTAAATCATACTCAACTTGCCACATCAACTATAATCCTTGACTTTTTTGACTCCATAAAATAGACATGAGCATATTATATCTATCTTCAAGGAGAACACCCTACTTGCATACATAAATAACATTAATTTAGTCTTGGAAATTATGCTTCCGACATCTAACACCGATGCTCTATACTACTACTTGATCCATAATCACTAAGCATATGGTTGAGTCAATTCACCAGCATAGAGCATCACAAAAGGAAGCATCGCAAAATGACTCAAGAGTGGGTTTTTTATAAGGTTTCCCTAGATCCTCTCTCATGGAATAAACGGTAAATACAAACAAAAAATATTCACTACCTCGCTTAGAAAGAATAATATAGATGCAATGCTCTTCCTCCAACTTTATGTTACACTCTTCACATAAAATTATAAGTGTTTTAAACTTAGATAGATAGTTTTCAATGCAAGAAAATCATTTGGAATTAAAGTCAATATATGATTTTCTAACTGATGTGCTCAAATAATATTGTGTTTACCAAACACAAATTCAAGCTTTTCCCAAGCTTCATCGGGGTCATCAATTTTTTGAAGGTGGAACCTTAAATCAGGAGAGATGAACATTCTGATAAGTCCACGTGCTTCGTCATTCCTATTAGCCCATTTGAATTTCTTTTTATCATTAGTGGGTTCTTTTTCCTTTCCCAAGGTAATCCGGTACAAGCCTTTACTTCTTAATAAATCCTCCATATGGAATTTCCATTGGAAGTAGTTGGTGCTGGTAAGCAAAAGATCACTAGAAAAATCCATATTAAATATGCAGATAATATGGTTTTAAAAACTAAAATTGATGATTTGGATGGAAAGATCTCGAAAAATTAGGTGGTTTAAAAAAAAAACGACACTGAAAACAGACTTCAGATGTGAAAGTTATGCCCTCACTTTTACAAATAAGTTGCTTTATGAAGTGACCCACTTTTATAAAAAGAAGCGGGGATCACTTTTACAATGAAGTTACTTTATAAAATAAAGTTGCATGAAAAATAAATAACTTTAAAATAAAATATTAAAGCTACTTATAGTGATTCACTTTTATACTTGAAGTGAAATACACTTTATACTGGATGCATGAACTTTTTCAAAAACAGTAACAAAAAAGAGATTTGAACTCAAGACCTCTAAATTAATAAGGCAACTTTTAACCAAGTGAGCTAGAAAAACATATTGTGTTGTTTAGAAGGAGGATTGGGGTTGTTGTTGTTGTTGTTGTTGAAGACAACCTTGGAGAGCGTGCTAAAAAAATTATGTTCACACAATAAACAAATTTCGCTTCTCGATAACAACAAGGGTTAGATCTCGGTTAACTTACTCGGAAGATTCACCCTTTCCGATCTATTTCTAATTTTTCGAGATCACACAGGGCGCGGGGAAAAGAGCATACGCAGATTCAAAAGAGCAGCAACCCAGAAACAAAAAATAGAAAACCGAAATAATACTCTGCAAAAATTTAAAAAGGGTGTATTCGGGCTTTATACCTCCGGATCTGACTTAAATGGTCGTATCTTGGGCAAATGAAAACTTTTTCAAGCGAAATGAAAAGCGTTTTTGACTGAAACGGATAATCTGGATGCAATGCAAGAGTCCTCTTAGCCTAGAAATGCATGAAAATGGCAGAAACCAGAGATGAGGCAACTTAGCTTCACGATCTCAATCTACAATGATAGTGGGTCTTTAAACAAGCTCTGATACCATGTTCGACGACATAGGTATTCCAACAAAGGAAGAAAACATTCAGTAACCACTCACACAACCAGATCAAAGATCAACACACATATATTTTATGTGGTAAAACCCCTATGAAGAAACATCCACGACCCCGACCAATGCGGCCACTTGGAGCCATTTATTAATGCAAAAGAAAAAGATTATAGAGAGATTTTACAAGAGAGTTTCTCACAACCGATTATTGAAAAATGACAATCCATGCTCTTTAAATAGATATCATCGACCAATCGGATGCTAAGCCACATATCAATGTAGTCGTTAAGATCGAGGAGAACATGAACCGTCAGATCAGTTTATGTCGGGAACATATTGTGACCGTCGGATTTCCTAACTACAAATGCATACTAAAGAAACACACTAGGAAACACACTTTTAACTAACGACACATTAGACCAAGTAGATCTTAACTAACTCCTAAGTGTCTAAATATACTAACAAATTTCGAGCACAACCCAACCAAGGGTCCCTTCCTATTCTAATTCTGGCCCCATTTCCAACTCTCTATGCTAGCCAATTTCTAACTGGTGGTAAATATTTGACCAGAGCCTTCCAGAGTATAGAGGCTCCTACTATTGTTTTCACTAGAAGTTTGATCTAGTCTTTAAAGGACAAAGTATCAATATATTTTTGCATCACTGCCTTCTTCAGAAGGCCATCATGTTTTAAAAGCCTCCATAAACTCTTTGTTGCACCAAGTATGTTTTGGTATCATGTTATACTTTGTGACAGCATAGGCTTGCATTTGACAACCAAATTAGACAACAAGTCCATTCTAATAATTATCAATAGTCATTATTAATTACTCTCACTATTCTAGACAACTTCTTCTATGCGTTTTTACATCAGATTACACCTTGAGAAACAAGGAAACAATTACAAAATTGCTAGCGTTGGGTTGTGTCGGTTGGAACAAATACACACCATTCATTCATTCATTGTTGATGCAAACAAATTGTGAAGCTTATCCATTTTGAAAATTTAAATTTATTAAATAATTTTCAAAACGTCTTATTCAACTTAATTGTTGGCAGTAGAAAACTTTAAAAATAACATCCAAGTCCAATTGACAAATCACCACTCAAGATTTTGAAAATCATTATATACATATTCAAACTCCATAAAGTAGCATTTCTATTTGTTGTTGACATGTATTTTCAATCTAGTACAATGCCTCCAATACAACTACATTAAACCATACTCAACTTGCTATATCAACAAAAAATAGGTTTGAACTCAAAACCTCTTACTTAATAAGACAACTTTTAACCAAGTGAGCTAGAAAAACATATTGTATTGTTTAGAAGGAGGATTGGGGTTGTTGTTGTTGAAGACAACCTTGGAGAGCGTGCTAAAAAAATATATGTTCACACAAGAAACAAATTTCACTTCTCGATAACAACAAGGGTTAGATCTCGGTTAGCTTACCTGGAAGATGCACCCTTTCTTATCTATTTCTAATTTTCCGATATCGCATAGGGCATGGGCCAAAGAGCAGACACAGATTCAAAAGAGTAGCAACCCAGAAACAAAAAATAGAAAACCAAAATAATACTCTGCAAAAATTTTAATAGGGAATGTTCGGGCTTTATACCTCCAGATCTGATTGAAATGGCCGTATCTTGGGCAAATGAAAACCTTTTCAAGTGAAACGAAAAGCATTTTTGACTAAAACAAATACTCCAGATGCAATGGAAGCGTCCTCTTAACCCAAAAATGCATGGAAATGGAAGAAACCAGAGATGAGACAACTCACCTTCACGATCTCGATCTACATCGAGAGCGGGTGTTTAAACATGCTCTGATACCATGTTCAAAAACATATGTATTCCAACAAAGGAAGAACACCTTAAGTAACCACTCACACAACCAGATAAAATATCAACACACCGATATTTGATGTGGTAAAACCCCTACGGGGAAACATCCACGACCCCAACCAATGTGGCCACTTGGAGCAATTTATTAATGCAAAAGAAAAAGATTACAGAGAGATTTTACAAGAGAGTTTCTCACAATCGATTATCGACAAATGACCCTCCATGCTCTTTAAATAGAGATCATGGACCAATCGGGTGTTAAGCCACAGATCAATGTAGCCGTTAAGATCGAGGAGAACATGAACCGTCAGATCAATCTATGTCGGGAACATATTGTGACCGTTAGATTTGCCAACTACAAATGCATACTAAAGAAACACACTTTTACCTAACGACACATTAGACCAAGTAGATCTTTACTAACTCCTAAGTGTCTAAATATACTAACAAATTTCGAGCACAACCCAACCAAGGGTCTCTTCCTATTCTAATTCTGGCCCCATTTCCAACTCTCCATGCTAGACAATTTCTAACTGGTGGTAAAGATTTGACGATGGCCTTCCAGAGTATAGAGGCTCCTACTATTGTTTTCACTGGAATTTTGATCTAGTATTTAAAGGACAAAGTATCAATATATTTTTGCATCATTGCCTTCTTCAAAAGGCCATCATGTTTTAAAAGCCCCCATAAACTCTTTGCTGCACCAAGTATGGTTGGGTATCATGTCATACTTTGTGGCAGCATAGGCTCGCATTTGACAACCAAATTAGACAACAAGTCCAATCTAATAATTCTCGATAGTCACTATTAATTACTCTCACTATTCTAGACAACTTCTTCTATGCGTTTTACATCTGATCACGCCTTGAGAAACAAGGAAATAGTTACAAAATTGCTAGCGTTGGGTTGTTTCGGTTGGAACAAATACACACCATTCATTCATTCATTGTTGATGCAAACAAATTGCAAAACTTATCCATTTTGAAAATTTAAATTTATTAAATAATTTTCAAAATGTCTTATTCAACTTAACTATTGGAATATTGAAAACTTTAAAAATAACATCGAAGTCCAATTGACAAATCACCACTCAAGATTTTGAAAATCATCATATACATATTCAAACTCCACAAAGTAGCATTTCTATTTGTTATCGACATGTGTTTTCGATTTGAGTACAATGCCTCCAATAACAACTACATTAAACCATACTCAACTTGCTATATCAACTATAATCTTTGCTTATATTTTATTCCACAAAATAGGCATGAACATTATATCTATATTCGAGGAGAGCACTCTTCATTCATAACTTGTCATATAAACTATAATCTTTGCCCATTCTTTACTCCACATAATAGACATGAACATATTATATCTATCTTCAAGGAGAGCATTCTTCATTCATGTAGAAATATCATTACTCTAGTCTCAGAATTCAGACTTCGTATATCTTACACTACTGCTCCATACTACTACTTGATTCATAATCACCAAGCATATGGCCAAGTCTATTCACTAGCACATAACTTAATTAATTTTATGAAATATTAAAAAGGTTATCTATGTTTTCTATTTCACCATGCACCAAAATTTTCAAAATTAACACATACAAATCTTCAATTAACACAACATTCAATCTCCACCAAGCAATTGTTCTATTTGTTGTTGATATGCATTTTAATTCTGAGTACAATGCCTCCAATAACAACTCCATTAAACCACACTAAACTTACCACAACAATTATGATCATTGATATTTTTGACTCCACAAAAGAGGGTCCATGAACATATTGGAGATAATGATCATATTGACATCTTAGGACTTAGATGAATAATAAATGTCCACTTATAAAGTGATGTAATAATGGGATATTTAATGTAGTTGTTAATAGTTAGGTATTTGGGAGTTGCATAATGTACTCCTCTCTCCTACTATGTAATGCAACATGGATCATCTAATAAACCAATACACTCTTTTTCATTCATGTTTATCCCTATCCATGCATGTGTGTGTAAAATTTCACATGGTATCACAACCATGCGCGAGGAGAAGTAGATGAAGTGGGTGAAGGAGTGGAAGGACTATTGTGACCACGGTGAGGAGAAGTGATGAAGCGAGTGAAGGAGTGGAGGGACCGTTGTGACTAGAGAAGGCATTGAGGGATTGCACACATACATTGGGTGGAAGATAGAAAGGGAAAACCATACTTGAGTGAGTCAAATAACTATGTATGTGGAAATTTGTAGGGCAAGAATAGACATATGAAAATAAAATTCTATCTCTCATGCTATTGATGAATTTAGAAAGAGCTGCCACATTTGTGATTGTGGGTGAATTAGAGTCAAAGCCCATTGAAAAACTATGGCCATTTCCGAGTTTGTGATTGTGGGAAAATTATAATTAAAGCTCGTCGAGTAACTAGTCGAAGAGGATAACAATCGAGAGAACTAATGGGATTATGGATAGGATAATAGAGTTAGCTTGTTCACCATATAGTCAACAATTAAAATAATAATAATAAATCAATTTTTTTTATAAAAGTTGCCAAAGGATTTGAATAAGTTGTCGTTAGAAGGATCGTAAAGTGTGAATCGAGTTGTGGTCATAAAGGAATCTACCAAATGGAAGAGAGTGTTGCCACAAAGGAAGATGCCATAAATTGATATGTTGTTTTTCTAGGTGCCACCAGTTGTGGCCAAAGTCCGTAACCCAATCATGTGATTAGGGGGAGCTACCAAATATAAGGTCAGTTACTAATTTGAAGATGATTCAAATTGACCTGCTAATTTCATCTACAATATCTTGAATGGGAGAGTAGTTAATCCATGTGGAAGAGTCAAATAGATAGAGAAGAACTAGAAAATTGCTTGGAAGATGCATTACATAAGTGAGCCAAGTAAGTTTTATTATTGATGAGCCCATATTAATTTTGAAGATGACAATTTTGAAAAGGGTTTATGCATTTGTATTTAGAAATTGAAGACTACATTTTGTTGGAGTGAAAGTTTATCAGAGTATTTTGTTTACTTATTTATTTTTACTTCTATTTGTTTTTTTATTTTTTATGGGCATAGCACAAAAAAATGTTTTATTCCAAGGTTTAGACCTTGTTGATGTTATTAAAATTGGGACATTGTTTGATTGTCAATCATTGAGTCAAAAGAGTAAATTCATATTTCAAAGTTGTTTGGTGTATTTAAACCATAGAAAATGACCAGTTTATCTCATACAATGTTTGATAGAAATGACAAATTTAATGGTCATAATTTTAAATCATGGAAACAAAAGATGCTTGCTATATTTGAATACAGATGTTTGGAAAAACTTGTATTGAGAAAAGAAATTTGGAGTGAAATCGATTTAGATGCCCAATAAAAGTATGATGCAAAGAATTTAAAGGTTGTCATGTTGATCAAGCTCACAATAACAAATGAGATGCTTCCCAAAGGTTAAGAATTGTACTAATGCGTTTATCATGTGGGGGAACCTACTGAAGATGCATAAAACCTCAGACAAAGGTAGAACATTTTCCCTTAAAAATATGATATTCTCAATTCAAATGGAGGAGTCTAACTCCTTGCAAGATATTTGTTAAAAATCAATGATTTTAGAGATAAATTGAAATCAATTGACATGACAATGGAAGAAGAATATATAGTGGTTATAACTTTGAAAAGTTTGCCTTCTCCCTATGCAAATTTTATTGAGACCTTGAACATTACTAATACTGATAGAGATATGACATTTGAGTAGTTGAGCAGTAAGCTCTTGTGACAAGACATATGTAAAAGGTAGTTTGGGAATAAGAATGCTAATGAGTCCTTTGAGGTAGCACTTGCAACAAAGTTTAAGAGCAAGGGCAATAAACAAAGCAAAGAGAATGATGGTCACTATTTCGAGTCAGGTAAACTTTAGAAAAGTAATTAAATGTTGTTGTTGTGGAAAATTGGGGCATAACAACAATGTTTGCAGGACGTTGTTATGGGATGAAAAGAACAACCAAGAGCATTCTTTCAATGATCAATTAAAAAATAAATATGTTAATGTGGCTGGACATGAGGAGGAAGAGTTCTAGGTGGGCATGGAGAGAGATAAGGATTCAAAGAGTGGTAAGGTTGATTGGTATGTTGATTCAGGGGCATATAGACATTTTACTAACAATATGGATTACTATATTGATTGTGTAGAGGATAAATCTCAACCTGATTATGTTGTATTGAGTGGCGGAGAATAATATATAGTTAGAGGAAAGAGAAATGCCCTACTTCAACTGAGAGGTAAGAAGGTAATGATTAAATATGTTTATTATGTTCCTTATTTAGAGAAAAATCTAATTTCAATAAGTGGTATAATGAAGCATAGCCCACAATAACATATAAATTTCAATGATAATAGGTGTTTTATTGTTGATAAGAATAGAAAAAATATGGTTGCTATGGGTGTGGAAGAATAATGCTTATTTCAGTTGATGGAAGTTGAGAATGTAGGGTTAGATCAATAGAAAGATGGTTGCAATTTCACTAAAAACTCATCCATAATGCCTAGGCCAAAGAGATGTCGAGTGAGACAAAACTCAAGAAATGAAGCCCTAGATGATGTTGTTGCTAAAACAAGTCAAAATCAAGAAAGAAGAGAAGGAAAATGACATATATATTATTCATTAGCTACTGTAATTCATAAGAAGAAGATCCTTAGAGAGGGTGAAAATGACGTGGTAAAGAAGAAGACCATCAAGGAGGGTGAAGATGATGGTGCTTCCTCAGAGAAACAAAGTGTTTCCTTAGAGAATCAATCACAAAATCTTGATATAATGGATTGCCAAGATGTAGAGGAGCCAAGTTTAGTGAACAAGCCAAGTTCTAGGTCAATGGTGGAATTGTAAACTATTCAACCAACATTGGCTCTCATCTAGCTAGTCAGTCAATGGTCAGACAAAAGGATGGTGACGTAGATTGTACTTCATTGACCTTGCCAGATACAATTCACTTTCAATCACTATTTTGAAAATCTTATCTTGTGATTGCAAACATCATGCTTGTCCAAAGCTTTTGTCTTTTTTTATTTTGAACAAGCATGTAAAATGACCATTATGAGAGGGTATTGGAGACAATGGTCAAGTTTAGAACATATGA
>ML776549.1:19424-37673 GCA_009831015.1 Picea engelmannii
GAGAGAAGAGGTATAAAGGGGGAAGATGTACAGATGGAAAACATACTTACCTGGGCGGGGTCAATCGATGATCTGGAAGGTCGATGGCCTAGGAAGGCCACCTCCATTGCACTTGGGAGGGGGGTCTACCTAGCATCTCCCATTGAGGAGAGTGCACGTCATAATTTGTGGCAGCGGAGGCTCGCGTTCGCGCGGCCTCCAAACAAAACAGATAAACTTATGGATTAAATACTCTATCTGTCTTTGCAGCTTCTTACATTTCGACTAAATGAAATAATGCAGTTCATTCGTCGATGCTGTTACTCTACTGTATTTACAGATTCTCTCTGTCATGTTCTTGCAATTAGTCGAGAGCTGAGGAGCGGCTGAACTTCTGCTGAGAAAGTTCCAATATACGATACAATCTGATTCAATTTACTGTCGATGAGAATGGGAAATGGTAAGGGAGCCATTGTTTTTTTAATTCTGTTCTTGTTAATCTTTGTTCTTTTTCTGTGAGAGAGAGTTGTTGGCTGTGTGTGACAGAGCACAAAAATAGCCTGCAAATGAAATGATTAATATGTAATATTTTCCCTCTTCTAAGTATGTTGGATCTAAATTTTAATTTTATTTTTACGATTAATATCTAATAGCTTCTTTCTTATAAGTATGTTGCATCTAAAGTCTAACTTGATACTTGATTTAACTCTTAAAAGGATGTTGTGAGGTCGTTGAAAGTGGGTCTGTTAAGAACTCTGTCATTGATGTGGTCTTTTTTTTTTTCAAACTGGCAACCCAAGGGTTTTATCTTTCTCTCATGGAATTTTTTCCCTGAATCGATGGGGCTTTGGTTGTGGAATAAGAGCAGCTTTGATGCCAATTTATAATGTGCTTGTGTTCAAAATCACACCACCAGCGGAATGCCATATGGCTGACCTCATCAATCACACCATCACACCACCAGCGGAATGCATATGGCTGACCTCATCTCTGATCTCGCTGAAGATCGACAGCTGAATTATAATATATTATGCCATCTTCGATAAAAGAAAAAAAAAACATGAGAACTTTCTTGGAAGCATTTAGAAAAACCTTTTGGAAGCATCAAAACCTATAAAAAAAGATTATAATAAACTACAACACTACTGTTTTTCTTCCAAAATGTCTAATTATTACGTACATCAAAAAACAATTGCCATATAGGCTCTTCTAACAAAGGCTTGGATCCAGAAACAAAAAATGAAACAGCACAGATTTATCAGCATCCCCTTGCAGTTTTTAGTCAGTTGCCATGAATATTCTCATCATCGGGTGTTAATCATATAAGCCCATCATATGATTAACTCATCAACACGAACTAGTTAATATGCTAATAGTTAAGTTAAAGATTTGAAAACCATGGGTTATAAGATTGCACTACTTAGAGAGGGGTTGTGGACATCTTCTACAACTTCCCTGGTCAAGATAAGTTGATCATGTTTTGGGACAAAACATTCTGTATTGGAATATATGTTATAATGATCATATCATTTCATAGCTTAGCTTACGTGTTTTAAGTTAAGATACACTACATTATGCTATGTGATAAAGTGATTTATCAATATATGTTACAGTTACTTGAAGTTAATTAACTGCCCTATTAGGTGTTGGGACTTATGTAACTACATGTAACGTACATCTACCTAATTGACACATCTTGTAATGATTCATACCTTTGAGTAATATTATCTAATCATAATATTTCTCTCTTATATGCATCTCTGTGTATCTGCGTGCATATGCAATTCTCACATATACAACATTGGCACTGACACATACAAGATGGGGTCCAATAGATATGCCTATAAAAATCCAGCTGATGAGCAAGCATGTGTTGCATCTATGACTCCCTGCACCACGTTGGAGGGTCCAAACTCCTCTATAGCATTTCGTAGAATCTCAAATTGGAAAGCTGAATCCTTGCACTTTCCAAAACAATCAACAACCCTCAGAAACACTGGATCTGCTGAAGATGTAATAATAATAATGTCAATGACTAGTCATTGACTAATATCAGTCCACCCATCCATACCAATAGAACACCCTGCCCTTACCTAAGTCTCTTTCATCTCCCCCATGTGCAGGGTAATGCCAGACACTTGTTTTTCCGGTTAAGTGAGATCCTAAGTATGTGAGGTTTAGCAGCGAGGAACCATATGCTAATTTTAGATATGATGGGAGCAAAGAGAGTATAAAATTTCTCTAATAGCTTAAATCATCTTTAGCAAAAGGATTTAACTTGGAAATACCTCCAAGACCATTATTACTCAAATAAGACAGGTACCTGCCTTTGCAAGTTATTAAATGAAGCTTGGCCAAAAGTAGTGCTGAATCTGTTTTTTAATCTAGGGTAGAAGGCAGGGGAGTTAATGTGTAAGAAGATGAGTCATGGAGTTGAGGAAAGGTCCTTTGGAAGAAAAAGCATGCGATCAACAACTCTGCTATATCTTAAACATCTATGCTATAAATCTCTGTGATTGAATCCTCGATATCACATTTGGCATCCTAACATATGGCAATAAGAGTACTCTGAAACAGATGGCAGTAAGGAATGAGGGAGCTTTTGATGAGCAAGCAGGTTGCAAACAGCGGATACCTAGATGTCATCTTTTAGATATCAATTTTGCTTGTGTTTGCAAGCAAGGGAGACGCTACTGTACTTTACAGCTCAGGAAAGGTATGAGCTGCCAATTTTAGTTCTGAATAGACTAACGGATTGGAAAAAGAAGTTGTTAGTTGAGAGAAAAGGGTTTGAGTAAAATGCAGATCCGGAGAAGTGCAAAAAAAAGCCCCAGCAATTACTGGAAGGTGTATTTCACCTGTCACCCAAAATCCAGGGCTGCAACAATCAGAGCTTCTCATAGCTTCCTTGCACGTTGTTAGAGAAAGAATACTTATTCTAATAACATAATTTGTAATAATGTTTAGAAAAGTTTTTCGCAATTCAGAGAAGTGCAAAAAATAGCCCCAGCAATTACTGGAAGGTGAATTTCACCTGTCACCCAAATAATGCTGCTTCAATACATGGATATGAAGCTTGATCATATAATCTAAAATTGATATAATATGCAATCAATGCTTATGCAGATAAAATCGCCCTCTGGTATGCTCTTTCTTTACACCCAATAAAAGACGAAGATAAGAATATATCTGGTGGGATATAGGAGTCCTCTCTCAACAAGATTGGCTTCTGTCATATCTCCTTAATCCTATCTTAAGGGATAATTTGAGTGTATCTTACATATTTCTCGACAAGTGTAATTGAGCTATCCAGATTTTCTGGTTCCTGTGATGGTGACACTTGTTTAAAGATTTCTATTCAATTTATTGTTTCCCCCAAACGTCAGATATATGCAGAAAAGCATGGCCTAATCGAGTATGTCAAGGAAATAATTAGGCGATCAATGATCCAGAATATATTTGTAGAACGAAATGATTACAGATTATTATCAAAAGATGCTTAACACAAAATAACAGATATACAATGAAACTGATTTCTATTCAATAAGGAAATAAGCTGAAATTGTAAAATGCAACAGAAACAAGCTCGCTAGAATGGTGGCGGCTTATCTCTGAGAAGAGATGTGACGGCTGCGCTCATTCGCAAGAAGATCCTTACAATAAGGCTTTGAAGGCCTTTTTACAATAAAACAGGAATGTCAAAAACCCTAGACATCCAAAAAAACCTAATCCTAGGAGATGAAGCGCCAAAAGTCACGTGGGCCTTGTTTGGGTAAGTTAGTACATCAACTTCCTGGGGTCGTAACTTTTGCATACGATCTCCGTTTTAGGCACACGATAGCCCGTTGGAAAGGTTTATCCGAGGACTACACATTTTGCTACTATCTATCAAAGGTCATTATTGTAACACCCCAAGATCAAGCCCCTGCTGAATTGTAATTATGCTTATAGGCTGGTGAGCCAAGTGTTTATAAGCTGGAAGATTTATGTGTTTATTAGGCCGGAGAGCCCAGATGCTAAGGCCAATGAGCCTGATTTTGTATATGTAAATACTCACATCATTAATAAAATTACATCGCTACGTGTAGACCGACCACGAAGAAAGAGTTATTGGGGACTAAGCTCCACTAGGTAGGGAAAGGGAAGGGACTAAGTGTCTAGGAATAGGGGCTAAGCTAGAGGGCTTACCTCTAAAAGAATAATATTATATTATTATTTCCTAGAGGCTAAGGTTTGACATAATCTATGTTGTCTTAAGTTCCTGGGGAAAGGGAACTAGTGTTAAGTGGAGCTCATGTAGCTTCAGGAAGACATGTGTCAACCTGGACGCATGCAGTTTTTAGGTGGGAAAGTCAGCTCGTTGGGGGTTCCCTCACCATTCTCGCGATGGTCGCCACTCTGGAAGTCAGCCATACTCCCCACTGATGCACACACTGAGACAGGGAGAGCCTTGACACAACCAACCATTGCCTCCATCGTCGATCTCTACAACTTCTGAAACCCGCACATCTGTGTTATGAAGCTAACCGTTTTTCTTGTGAAGCACAACACGACTGCGTAGTGTCTGAGCCATATCGCGCCTTAGCCTTTGCTGTTGCTACCCACATTTTCTCTGGACTGGTGTGGCTTGTTGTCATTACCAGAGCTTGTTGACCGCCTATATCTTCATGTACCATGAAGATATGCATCAACAGATGCAAATAAGTCGAAGACTTTTTGGTTTTACAAGGCATTTTTTGCTCCAGCACACAGTTTTGTAAGGGATTTCCACACCCCTATGTGGGTTTATAATGTAATAGGTCTGCATGGATCATAGTTAGGTCAGTTACCTTAGGATTTCTTCTTTAAAAGAGTTCCTTTCACTGAGTGTTTTTTATCCTCAGGATCTTAATCTGGCCTAACCAGCCTTATTAATTTCCCTTTGAGTTTTTCACTCTCACTAGCAATAAGTCCTCCAAAGTGGTGAAAGGTGTTCTAATGAAATCATTCTCTGGTAGCTAGTGTTTAGGAACGATGTAAATGACCATGTAAGACACCACATAAAGTTTCGTGATTTTTAGTAGAGTCTAGATAGGTTTTTTTTAATTAATTAAAATTTCCTAAGGTTGAGATTTTAACTAATTAATTATTTAATTAATTTTGATGAAATAATGTAAAAGCTAGGTCCTTGGGCTTTTGATAGGGGTATTTGTACTCAAAATAAATGGAATGAGACCCCCTACACCCTTGAAACAAGTTTCGACTCAATCAGACAAGTTTTGCTAGGGTTTTGTCCACTTAGGAGTCTTAGTCAAATAAAAACAATTTTAATTGCTAAACCCAAGACATGGGAAAATGTCATTTTTGTAATAATTAGGCAATTGAGTTAAAGTAAGATGAAATGTGGTAGAGAGAGAGTCCCTAAACTACCCAACCCCACTTCCTAGCCTTTACACCCTCATTTACCCACATTTAATTAATTACCCATGGGGATTTGTGCCCCCTTCATTGGTAAATGCGTCCCCCTTCCATGTAAATGATTGGAAACTCATTTTAAATGAGTCGTGGGTCCCTCCTTCCACATGTGTGCCTTCCTTATGACCTCACACGTCCTCTTTAGAGTGTGACACACACACACACTCCCCCACACTCTCCTCAAAGCATGCGCTTTCCCATTGGGACTTGCGCCCTTCTTATGGAAACTTGCGCCCTCACTCTTGAAGAAAGATGGAAACATCTCAATTGAAAGTGGGAACTAGCTTTTAAAGCTAGACGTGGCTTTCCTCTTGGCCAATGTGCCTCCTTCATGAGGACAACTTGCCCTCCATCTCACTCACTCGCCATTCCTCACTCAAACCTAAAAGCTCACGCCACCTCTCATTGAGTTGTCTCTTGGCTTGGATGTTTTACATTTGTCAAAGATCCATGAAGGGTCTCTCTTCCTCTCTTTGCTATTTAAGCAACCTCTCCCTCACTTATTCCTTACCATTTTTTACAGTATTGTTATGCTACCAAATTCTCCATCTCCCTCTCTCTCTCCATCATTGTCTTCTTGCTTTGGTTCATTGGTTCTTGGAGAGCTTGGAGCAACTTTGTTGTTACAACCTCTTCCATTGATTAATAAAGAATTGCTTTGGAGGAATTGAGAGTGTTGGATTTTGTCTACATGCTCCATCTATGTATAAGGTGATATTGCTCTTTACTTTGAATGTTATTGTGTTATTGGGTAGATAGCCTAAGTAAAACTTTGTTTGCTTGGCCCGGTTTAGTAAATTTATGATTGCTAAGCCTATATGCATTGTATTCGTTTTTAATACTAACTTTGTTGTATTATTAATGCATGGAGTCCATTGTCTACTTTTATTTCACAGTTTATTTGGAGTTTGCAGGTCATTTCGAAAGGAGTTGTTGGGATAGATCCGAGCAAGGATTTACTCTCATCTTCACCAAAACTTCACAAGCATTTTCTGTTCTTCTTCCTCCTTCTATCATATTCAGATTTTGGTATCTAACTTGCTTAGATAGGTCAATAATTTCATAAATATTTCTGGTTTTTATATGCGGGAAACTTCTGTTGAAAAACAAAAAATTTCCTTAACATTGTGAGTGTGTTGCAACACAAATCAGCAAACAATAGCTTGCTGATTTTTGCAGGTTCTCGCCAGGTTAAGGGTACATGCTGCCCAATTTCAAGCACCACTCACCTCCAAGTACCTCCTTTCGAAAGTGGTAACATTTCTCTTCTTCCTCTTTCAATCTAAACATTGTACGCAAGCCCAAAGGAGTGTACTCAAGTGACTTGCATTCCTTTTATTTCAGTCTTTGCTTTGCGAGTTTTAGATTAATTTTCTTTTTTGTTTTTCTTTCATTGCTTAGCTAGTTTAATCGTTGATATCTACATGCATGCTTAAAGTTGAAATTATCTAGAGTAGATCCAACATAACTTATGGTAGCTTAGAGCCCGTGGAGGCTTAGATTAAATCTTCACTTTTTCATTGCATGCAAGTTACAGTTTCTCATATATTTATCTCACACTCATGCATGTAAATACTGGTTATATAATCTCTTAAGTAATCATCATTTACAATTCCGTAAGTTATTTCCATTGCTTTATGTTTCACATGCAATAACTTCATAACTTAAGGATTTAACTTGCAGTCTAATTGTTCAAATGCTTCAGCCTCTACATTTTTCAATCTTCAGTTTCGACACTTTTTGAGCAAGCTACAATCACTCAAACACACTTCACACTTAGCTCATAGGTTTAATAATTAATTTATTAGACTTAATAGGACACCATTACCAACCATCTTCGCCATTTAAAACGGGGTCGGAGGAAGGCAACGGAAGGTGCTAGGCCGGGGATGGTCTCACGGCACGCGGCGTCCGTTCTGGGAGTACTCTGATCTTAGTATTGATCTGTGGAGCTAGGGTGGGCCTCGTTGCCTAATTTCTTGAGCACCCAACAGTCACTTGGTAATTGGGGGAGGAAAATATTGGGTTGACACTTAGATAGGATTAAAATCAATCTCACTTAACCATCTAACTTAATCCTTGGTCTAAAACATCGGTAATTTACATTTATACTTGCAAGCACATGGATCTCATTATCATCATTTTACATGCAAGTCATTTTATGTGTTGTGGAATAATTATCTAAGTGCTTACATCTATCATCTGGAACACTTTACTTTTCAAGCATTTCATCTATATTATTGTTCCTATATTTGTGGTGTGATCCTTCGAGAAGTTGTGCATCCACCTGGAGGCACTCTCTTGACTGGGTCTTGAGTGATTGGCGTCTTTATGCCATTGATAAGCAGTCCAGTAGAGTAAGATCTATTGCGAGCATGCTTGGCTTGATGTGTTGATGTGTGTATCATCTTGAGTATCTTCTTTTCCTACACATTCAAGCCAACTGTTAGTATATTGTATATCTTGTATTTGTTGTATCTAGTTTAGTTGAGCTTTGTATATCATACATATTCTTTTGTATCTAGTTTAGCCTTGTTGTATCTTAGACATTCTTTAGTGTATCTCTGTAATTATCTTGTACTTCAATCGTATTGTAATATTTGTAACTTTGTAATCTTTTGTAACGAATCTGCCCTTAACTTAGTTGACCCCTTGCCCAATCTTAGGCACTAGTCTTAGTTGTCCTAGGAAAAGGCCTGACTGTTCATACTATATTGTTGCATCTTGCATTTGCTGCTTAACATCATAGGCTAGACTCCCTTGACCATTTAACCAATTAAAACCAACTCCTGGAACTTAAACGTTAATCTCATCTAGTAACTAGGGTCTATCCCCTTTGGCTTCCCTAGGAGTTAGCCTAGATGGAAGAGGTTCGAGTCAAAGTGACAGAGTGGACTTTGAACCTAGGCATTGTGTCTCCGAGGACACACTAAGTGAGCAGGACTTAGCTCACGTTTGCAATTGTGTATAAGGACGACAACATAGCCCATACCCAATTTTGCTGCGGAGTTTACCCGCTGGACTTAGGAGCTGCATAGAAGAGGCAGGTTGTCAGGCCTGTGAGAAACTCTCTCCAGGTGAGAGAGTGTGTTGAGGAAGTGAGCTCTCCTGGAGGAAGTCCAGTAGCAACTACAAAACTTTGAGAATTTTTGATCTAGCATGTTGTTGAAGCCCTGGAAAGGGAGGCGTAGAAGCCGGTGGACTCTGTGACAGTGAAGGTGTACACTCCTGGGGTGGAACAGACATGTGGGGAATGAGAGTCTGTGAGCTGTGGGCGTAAGTGACTCCTTGGAGAAAATCCTTCCTTTTGATCTGTGCGACTTTCCTGTTGTCCTTGCCAAGCCTAGGAATCCCTTGCCCGATGGAGTTTAGTCCCAGCTCGGGGGTGACCTACTGTTGAGAGTGATGAACAGCGTGGTCTAAGGCTGGAAGGTTCGTGGAAGGTCTGCACACAGTTGGTGGTCATCTATTAAAAGACAAGTACCAAATCTCTGTTCTCTGTATGATGTGTATCTTGAAATCAAGTTATAATGTTATTAGAATTGTCTGTATATATAGCATGTATGTTTTAATGTTGTTTCCGCATGAATAGGTGTATGAACAAAATGCTATAACTGTTTAAATTGCATTAGATAGATATGTATATAAATATATATGGTATCAGAGCATGAAAGTTATTCGGTGACATGGCCTGGCCTGTTGGTTTAAGGCCGAGAATGTCACAAAATGGTATCAGAGCAGCAAAACAAAGATACAGTTGTTTAGGTAGCATTTCCCATCAGAGGTTGGTGGTGGCTGGGGATGTTACAAATTAGTATCAGAGCCATGGTTTCGACACTAAGCCTGGATGGGCCATGTTAGTGGTTAACGAGACAAAGGTTTCAGAGTGAATTGTTGTAGAGAGAGACAAAATATGAACCTCAGAGCGTCACTGGGACTGTGTTCAGAAGCTCAGGAAGTATAGCGGTTCAAGAAAACCAACAAAGAAAGAAGCCACAACAACCGTTGTGTTGGGCCGCGAGGTTTAAATTTGGGCCGTAGGATCTATTCGGGAGAAGGCAAACCCTTCACAGTCGTTAGATTTAGAAAAGGTGCAGGAAAGTTAAACCCTAAGTACTTCGGACTTCGCGACTTCAACGAAGTTTATGTGTGATAGAGAAGAAGGGGCCAAAGCCCGAAGTTCCGAAGAGGATCTACACCGCAGATCCGGGGAGAAATGCTTCACTGTTGGATCGACCGAAGACAGAACAAAATCGTTAGATTAAGCCAAGAGCAAGAGGTAAGGCGCAACGGTGAAAAAACAGATCTCAGCCGTCAGATTTGCACACAAGTGATTGTGAGCCGTAGATCTCATAGCAGTTCAGGAGTTCGACGTTCGAGAGAAACAAAGTATGCTAAGGTAAAACCTTCCGAAGCCCGAAGTCTCGAAGTCTAGAGTTAATCCGGACCGTTCATCGAAAGAGACACGAGTCATCAGACTGGCTAGTTTGGGAATTCGACGTTCGGGAGAAACGGGGTGTGCTAAGGTGAATTCTCCCGAAGTCCCGAAGTGACGTGGCATGATGACGTCATCCAGGGTGACGTGGACTTCCTTAGTCCTACCACGTGTCAGTTAGAATGGAACTTTGACGACCTTGTTGAACCAAAAGCAATCCGACACGTAGGGCCACGTGCCACCACCTTAATTGTTGACAGCTGTACCATGTGGACCCTGGAAGATAAAGTAGTTCGGAAGTTCGGAGTTCGGGAGATTTGAGGAATGCAAGTGTAAAATATTTCGAAGCCCGAAGTCCCGAAGTGACATGACCTACTGACGTCACCAGGGATGACGTGGATACATGGGATGTGTGCCACGTGTCAATGAGTTAAGGACCTTTGGAGAATACAAATGCCAGTTAGAGCGTGACACGTGTCACCCGTCATATTGGGCCACTTGTCTGCTTCTAATATTTTTCCACGTGGCACTCTTCTTGGGCATGTCTAGTGGGGCCCCTAATGGTCGCAGGGGACGCGTGGCGCCAGATCCTTCACTTCGGTGGATAGCCACTTCGGAGGAAAGTGGGGTCGTGTGGGTTGAGAACTCCTGAAGGCTGAAGTACCAGAGTTCATCGTGACTGTTGACAGTCGTGGACGCGTGTCAGAAGATCTGACACTCCGGAGAGTTGTCACTCCAGAGGTTTGTGGCATTGAAGGCTTTGGAAGTTTGGAAACCTTGAAGCACGGAGTCCCGAAGCTAATTGTGGCCGTTGATTTGAGTAGAGAGCGGGGACCATTGATCCCTCTCACGTCAATTGCGAACTTCGCGAGTTCAGGGTTCGGGAGTTTGGCAGTGTGGTGAGTTGAAAACACCCGAAGCCCAAAACTCCGAAGCACGGAGTAAGCGCCCAACTTTTAGCACTTGGTCACAACCGTGGTCACATGCGAGTTGAGGGCTGAAGAAAAAGGGGCTAACGCCCGAAAATTGTTGCAGAACAAAGCAGGGCTTAGAGATAGAAGCTTGAGGGGTTCTTGATCGACCAAGACCCGCAGAAAATGGAGTCGGATATTATTTTGTTGAATCAGATTGTTTAAGTTATTCTGGATTTTTATTAAGTCTAATGGCCTGACAAAAATTCGGTTGACTACACATTTTGCAGAGTTAACAATTGACAGAACCGAACCGAATTGTTCCATAGTGTAGAGAAATGGAGGAGGCACAGGATGCTTACAGTTCGGAGAATGAAGCTAGAGGAATGGATGTCCATTTGGGAATTGAAGGAACAAACTCCAATGAGCATGGAGAAGAAATAGATAAAGAAGTGAGCATGATGAACATCATTAAAAATTTGCAGAAAGATGTCTAAATTCACCAGGCAGATAATGAAAAACTTAAGAGAGCTAAGGAGCAACAGGAAGACTTCAATATGAAGATAATGAGGAGCCTTGAAAGAATTGAAAATAAGTTGGATAAGGAGAGTGGATCCAGCAAATCAGAGAACCACAAGGCCCCTGATGAGGAAAGAAGAGGAAGAAGTGGTAGCAGACATCACCAACACTCCCAAAAGCATTCCCATAGGAGAGCACATAGTAGCTCAAGTCCATCTTCTGTCAGGAAACATAGGAGGTCTGGGGTGGATGAGTTGAAAGGAGAAATGAATAAGATCAAACCTCCTACTTTTGATGGGGAGCATAAGAAGGATGAAGATGCTGAGACATGGCTGCTAGGCATGAGGAAGTACTTCCAATTGCAAAACTATTCTTCTCATGTAGAGGGAAGAATTTCCATCTACCAACTTAAAGGAAAGGCATCCATATGGTGGGATAGCTGGTGCAAGTACAATGCCTCAAGGAGAAAAATGTGACTTGGAAGGAATTCAATAAACATTTTGAAAAGAAGTACTTAGCCAAGAGATACTATGACAAGAAGATGAAAGAGTTCTTTGAACTTAAACTGGGTAGCATGACTATAGACGATTATGAGAGGAGATTTCTAGAGCTGTTGATGTATGTCCCTTTCATTAAGGATGAGGCAGTCAAGGTCCAAAGATATTTGAGTGGGCTGCCATCTTTCATTAGTGATAAAATCCAATATGATGATCCCAAGACTCTGGAAGAAACCATAAGGAGAGCAAAATGCTAATATGATCAGCATAGGGGAAAGCCTACTCTCCAAAGAGCTTGGGAAGACAAGAAGAATTTCAAGAAGGAGCAGAGGCAGAAGGGAAACAAACCACCATTTTTTAGAAATAGTCCTCAAGGACAACTAGTTTTGAGGGAGCCTAAGATGGCTAAAGTAGGTGGGCAAAGGCCAAGGCAGACACCTATGCAATGTTGGGGCTGTAATGGAGATCATAGGTATAGAGATTGCCCTCACAGAAAGGACAGGGTGAGAGCTGTTCATAATGTTCAACAAGTAGAAACAGTGGAGGACATGGGTAGAAGAGTACAAAGGATCTATGCAGCCCTGGACAACAAGCAAGCTGAGTTCCAATCACACATGATTGAAGTTGAAGGTATGATCAATAACCATGCCTTTACTATTTTAATAGACTCAGGAGCTAGTCATAGTTACATAGATCCTAAAGTTGTGGAAAGATTGCTTTTGCCAAGAAGCAAGCATGAGAAATCTTGGCTGGTACAGCTGGCTACAAGAGCCAAGAGGAAAGTTGTTGAGTTGGTTAACTGTTAAATCATGTCCAGTGGGCATGAATGGACTGAGTACCAAGGCAGATTTGAACATCTTGCCTTTGGGATCATATGATTTTCTAATTGGTATGGATTGGTTGGACCAACACCATGCCATATTAGACTGCCATAACAAGGCATTCACATGCTTGGATGAGGAAGGAAATTAGAGAGCAGTCCAAGGAATTCCCAGGGCAGTTACTGTCCGAGAAATCTCAGCAATGCAGCTGAAGAAGTGTTACAGGAAGGGTGTCAAATATTTGCAGCCCATATGGAGGAAGCATCTAAGGATAAGGTTCCAAATCTGGAAGCTCATGTAGTCTTGGAAGATTTTGAAGATATGTTCAAGGAGGTACCAAGACTACCCCCAAAGAGAGATATTGATTTCTTTATTAATTTAATGCCTGGAACAACTTCAGTATCAAAGACTCCTTACAAAATGAGTACACTAGAGCTGAAGGAGTTGCAAATACAGCTGGAAGAACTTTTAAAGAAGGGGTACATATGCCCAAGTATGTCACCTTGGGGTGCCCCAGTCTTGTTCGTGAAGAAGAAAGATGGGACATTGAGATTTTGCATCGATTTTAGACAGTTGAACAAAGTGACTATAAAGAACAAGTATCCTCTACCAAGGATTGATGATCTCTTCGATCAGTTGAATGATGCAAGGATATTTTCAAAGATAGATCTCAAGTCGGGATACCATCAGGTAAGGATTAAAGAGGAAGACATCAGCAAGACCGCCTTTAGGACAAGGTATGGTCATTATGAGTTCACAGTGGTGCCATTTGGGTTATCAAATGTACCAATTGTTTTCATGTGCTTAATGAATGGTGTTTTCCGAGAATATTTAGACAAGTTTGTCATTGTCTTTTTGGATGACATCCTTGTATATTCCAAGTCGGAAGAAGAACACGAGCATCATTTGAGGATGGTGTTGCAAATGCTAAGAGAGCATCAACTGTATGCCAAATTGAGCAAGTGCTCATTTTATCAAAACATAATTCACTATTTGGGGCATATCATATCTGAAGAAGGGATAGCAGTGGACCCTGAAAAGATTGAGGCCATTAAAGGGTGGAAAACACCTAAAAATGTGACAGAAGTCAAATCCTTCATGGGTCTAGCTGGCTACTACAGAAGGTTCATTGCAGGGTTTTCGAGAATAGCTTACCTCATCACTTCCTTGCAAAGGAAGGGGAAGAAGTTTCAATGGACTGAAGAATGTGAAAAGAGCTTCCAACAATTGAAGCAACTGTTAACCAGTGCTCCAATTCTGAAGATTGTAGATCTGAATGAAGATTTCATAGTTTGCACAGACGCATGCAAAGAAGGACTGGGTGGAGTCCTCAACCAGAATGGGTTTGTGATATGTTTTGAATCCAGGAAATTGAAAGAGCATGAAAGGCTCCACGCCACTTACAATTTGGAGTTGGCAGCCATAATGCACGCTTGAAGAAATGGAGGCACTACTGTTGATGTTTGGACAACATCGGGAAGACATTCTCTAAAGATAATAATTAATAAGTAAATGATAATAATAAATAGTTATCTGATTATTCAAGGGACGCACCCTTTCATGGATGGTCACCTTATGTTCCCTATATATGGAACACTCATTATTGTAATAATTTATCGAATATCTCTCATATCTCATATGAATAAAAACTAACATGGTATCAGAGAAGGATTGGGCTCGACTCCCTCATGGGAGGGCCCAGGGAAATTGAAAGGAAATGGAATGTTATTTTATTTTATTTTCAGGGAAACTCGACTACTTGAATTTTTGTGACAGTCAGTAATAGATGTGCGGATGGCTAAAGAAGTCGGAATCCATTTGATAGTTATTGCATTGTTTGTTCAGTGCAATGCCAGGGATCTGTATGTTGCTCCAAGTCCCTTGAAATCGGTAAGACAGGCCCCTCCACCGCCGTTTAGAGTGGTCAGACTGAGAAGTCCGTGTTGATGAAGGGAAGGAAGTTGGATGGGTCCCATCAGTTTTCAAATCTTGGACAGCTCGAGACCCTGCTGTCTGCTGCACACGAGATGTTCATCTTGACAACTCACGATTGACCGGAGGACTATTGGCATATGATATCTCTGCATAACAACATAAATAACATTGTTGGCTATTTGTCCAGAACATAATACAACTTAAGAGGAACATTGTTGGCGTGTATGTTCTGCATTGCAACCTCTCAATTGTCTAATGGCCCTCACATTCCTAACGAATATCAATGGAAATTTCCAGTCTGCATGCTCTATCCTAATGGGGAAAAGTATTAAGCTATTCTACATAATCGTAATTATATTTATGATCATGACTTTTCCTGGACAGATTTGCAACGCTATTATGTGCAATCCCTCTAACTATAGGGAAGGCAGTAAGTTTGAGAACAATCTGAATACGGTGTTCAATAGGCTTGTTCAAGCCACGTCCCAAATAGGGTTTAATACTTTTGAGTATGGCCAACGTCCTGACCAAATATATATGGCCTCCTACAATGTCGAGGAGACAAAACAACCGACCAGTACTACAGTTGTTCACAAGAAGCAAACACTACCTTCGACAAAACTATGGGAATGTCGTTGGTGGTACAATTTGGTTGGATGACTGCTACTTATGTTATGAAAACTATAGTTTCATCGGACATCTAGACATTGATGGACATTATGTGGCAAATGGAAATAATGTCTCGAGCCCTGCTGTTTTTAATCAGGCTCTTTACAACCTATTTAGAAACTTATCAGCTGAAGAAACATTTAGATCTAATTTATATGCTTTTGGAACAACTACAGACTCCCGGTTTCAAAATACTTACGGTTTGGTCTAGTGCTAGAGAGATATCTGTAGTGACTAACCTGGTCCCCCTTCTTGATATTGAACCAGTGGATGGTCTTGCTCTAGTGTGGACAACAATGTAATATTTTAAGCAGTCAAGACTTGAAGATGACAATAGTGACTGTAGTAGACATTGGGAAGATTTCTCAGTGCAAGCGGTATGGTGCATGTTAACGCGTTGCTTGACAGGTCAAGAAATGTTATATTTCTTAAAAAAAGCCTAAGAAAGTCGGGACGAGACAGAAAAGAACATTATCATTCAAATCCAATAAAAGAAAAGATGTTGAGATTCCGTATCAATGCCGGAATGGTGCCCGTCAGATGATTTTTAGCCAGATTGAGTTGTATTTAGTGCTAGAGTTTTCCCTTGGAATCGGGAGATAGTTGCCATTGAAAAAAATCATCTCGAGCAACGATAATTCAAAGATAATTTTTTGATAGACAGAGGAATTTGGCCGGAGAGCTTATTGTTCTCAAGATAGAGCTACATGAGATGAAAGAGATTTTCGACAGTGGCCGGAATTGTTACCTTGATCTCCTAGAATCCATTGATTACAAGGACTTGGAGGAAAGAGAAGTTTCCCAAGGAGGGAGACATGGTTCCGTGCATGTACATGGTGTCATTTCTCGATTCATGGTTCCTTCAAATAGTCAGATGAAGGAACCAAGACATTGGTTTCATGAGGAAACTTCGATATGTCTTTTGAGACGTTGGTTTCATGTGGGAAACTCGATATATCAAATATGATTCAAGATGACATTCCTTTTTCAGAGGGAGACAATTTAGTCTATTGATCAAATTTGATCTTGTTGATCCTATAGCTCTAGTTAATGTTTCCAGAGATATTGCAGTAGGTCGAAAGAGACCTACATGGGCTCATCAGACTTTGCAAGAGGAAGAAGGACATGTAGCTCCTCATGGTACCTTCCGAGAGAGCAAGAGACCTCAAAGATATCCGTGCTATGTCGCAGCTATGAGCCACAACATTGATTCACAACCTTCCTGTTACGAGGAGGCACTTAATCAAGCAGTATGGAAAGATGCCATGATGGAGGAGTATCAGTCCATCATGAAGAATGATGTGTGGGATATTGTTCCGAGACTCGAGTGTAAGTTTGTAGTGACTTCCAAGTGGATATATACGATAAAACACACAATTGATGGGAGCATCGAGAAGCACAAAACAAGATTTGTTGCTAAAGGATTCTCTCAGGTGGAGGGAATAGATTATGAGGAGATATTTGCTCCTGTTGCTCGATACACTTCTATCCGGACGATTATTGCCCTCATAGCATCCATGGGTTGGAAACTACATCAGATGGATGTGAAGACAACCTTTCTCAATGGAGAAATTGAGGAAGAAATATACATTGAGCAACTAGATGGTTTCGTCATACATGAGAAGGAGTCTCATGTGTGTAGGTTGAAGAAGGCCCTGTATGGACTCAAGCAGGCACCTCGAGCTTGGTATGCGAGGATTGATGGACACCTGATGAGTTTGGTCTTCAACAAAAGTGTTGTTGATCCCAACATGTACTACAAAACTGTTAATGGTGAGGCCTTGATTCTGATCCTCTACATTGATGATTTATTTCTCACCGGTACAAAGAGCCTTATTATTAAATGCAAGTATGCGTTGGCCTCTAAGTTCGAGATGAAGGACCTTGGTATGATGCACTACTTCTTGGGACTAGAGGTGTGGTAGAGAATTGATGAGATCTTCCCGAGTCAGGGGAAGTACATAGTTGAGATATTCAAGAAGTTTGAGATACTAAACTTGAAACCCGTGACTACACCAATGATGACGAATCTGAAGAAACTAAGTGTGTCTTCTTTCGATTATGATGAAATTGATCCGACTCTGTATAGACAACTGGTTGGATAACTGATGTATCTGGTTAACACCAGACAAAATAATTGTTATGCAGTGAGTGCACTTAGCCAGTTTATAAGTTAGCTGAGATAGACACACTAGATTGCTGCGAAGCATGTGTTGAGATACTTGCGAGGCACAGTTCGACATGGTCTGAGATATACTTCCAGTATTGATATGATATGGCAGGAATGTATTGACTCTGATTGGGCAGGGAGTGCAGTGGAAAGAAAGAACACCTTCAGGTGTTGCTTCACTTTGGTATCTTCCATGGTTTCCTGGTGTAGCAGGAAACAAACTTTTGTGCCTTTGAGCACAACAGAAGCAGAGTACATTGCATTAAGTATGACAGTCCCTGAAGTAGTGTGGCTTCACAAGCTCCTTGCAGATTTATTTGAACATGTGCTGGATTCCACGATTATTCATTATGGTAACCAAAGTTGTGTGAAGCTCTCTGATAATCCAGTGTTTCATGACAAATTGAACCACATTGAGATCAAGTACCATTTCATCCGAGACATGGTGCAGAGGAAGGAAGTATTGGTGCAGTACCTTCCTACAGATGAGCAGGTTGCTGATGTTCTTACCAAACCAGGATGAAATTTAAGTACTTCCGTGACAGACTTGGCGTGGCAGAGAATGCCTCCCTCGCTGAGAGGGAGTGTTGATGTTTATAGCTTCCTGAGACATTTTCCAGATCGTACTCCTCTGTGACTGAGTTGATTTGATTTGTGATGACACTTATCCGAGAAGGGATAAGTGGGGCATTTATCCGAGAAGGGATAAGTGCGGCTGGGCTTATAACCCAACGTCCCATGTGGAGAGCACATGAGGACATGTCAAGGGAGTTGACCCTTGACGTCATACACTATGGGAGTTGACCCTAGTGTTTCTAGAGGGTGTAGCCTCTAGAAGTCCACATGGAGTGCCATGTGT
>ML776549.1:52067-77081 GCA_009831015.1 Picea engelmannii
ATATATGAAAGACATAGCAATAACTATAAATATATGAAAGACATAGTTTCATTGATTGGTAGTATATATAAATAACTAAATTGAAACTAGCCTCATGAAAGACATAGCAATAACTATATATGAAAGACATAGCAATAACTATATGAAAGACATAGCTTCATTGATTGGTAGTATATATAAATAACTAAATTGAAAGACATAGCCTCATTGATTGGTAGTATATATAAATAACTAAATTGAAAGACATACATAGCCAATAAATATATGAAAGACATAGCTTCATTGATTGGTAGTATATATAGCCTCATTGATGGTAGTATATATAAATAACTAAATTGAAAGACATAGCTTCATTGATTGGTAGTATATATATAGCCTCATTGATGATAGTATATATAAATAACTAAATTGAAAGACATACATAGCCAATAAATATATGAAAGACATAGCTTCATTGATTGGTAGTATATATAAATAAATAAATTGAAAGACATAGCCTCATTGATTGGTAGTATATATAAATAACTAAATTGAAAGACATATATAGCCTCATTGATTGATTGGTAGTATGTATAAATAACTAAATTGAAAGACATAGCCTCATTGATTGGTAGTATATATAAATAACTAAATTGATTAATGATTGATAGTATATATAAATAACTAAATTGATTAATGATTGAGAAGTTGCTTAAGCTCCCTCTACCTCTATGTTCAAAGAGTTAAAGCGATTGTGTTATATATTTAATCTCTACCTTTTTGTTCAAAGAGGTAGAAAAGTTGCTTAACCTCCCTTTACCTCAGTGTTCAAAGAGTCTCTACCTCTATGTTAAAAGAGTTAAAACTATTGTGTTATAGATTTAATGTTGTATGTAATGGATGGATAATAGTGTAAAAATAGGGTTTTCATTAATTTTAAACCTAAACCTATAAATTTTATGGCCTATTGATCATACAATGCTAAAAAAATATGTAATAAATATGAAAGACCTAGCCTCAATGTTAAAATAATGCAATAAATTATGAAAGACCTAGCCTCATTGATTGGTAGTACATATAACTTAAAACAAAATGCAATAAATATGAAAGACCTAGCTTCAATGCTAAAAAAAAAATGCAATAAATATATGAAAGACCTAGCTTCATTGATTGGTAGTATATATAACTAAATTGATTAATGATTGAGAAGTTGCTTAAGCTCCCTCTACCTCTCAGTTCAACGAGTTAAAGCAATTTTGTTATAGAATTAATGTTGTATGTAATGTATGGATAAAAGTGTATGGACTTCATTTTTATAATGTATAGACTTAATGTTATATATTTTTTTCATTTAAAATATGGATAATAATGTATGGACTTCATTTTTATACCTTGTAATTGTTTAGGAGTCGATTTTTTTTTACTTTCAATTAATTGTTTGTGATAGCATACAACTTTCTAAAGTTTTTTAATTTTCTTTTATTAATGCTAATAAATAAAACATATTTTTTATTTGATGAAAATTGAAATTCTTAATTTTCTATTGGTTGAAGAGAGTGATGTGACTATTTTTATGTGTTTTTAATAGGTATTGTCAGATTTAAATATTTAATTAAAAAGTTAATTAAAAAATCCCTCCAAATGCCACTTAGCCATCACTTTAATTTGTCATTTAATGTGAGCATTCTTGATGTGAGAGATATCATTATTTTAATCCCTTCTTGATGTAAAAGATTTAAAGATATCATTTTTTAATCTATTTATGTTCCATTAATTTATGCTTTAGTACTTCATTGATTTGATAGTACTTCTTACTTTAGCCTTGTCATTTAATGTGGTAATTCTTATTATCTATTCTTTAAAATTTACAAATTTTAATTGTATAGATAAATTTAGCTCTCTAAAAAATTTACATTGAAAAAATACTTCTCACTACCCTTTGATTTCAATTGTATAGATAAATTTAGTTCCCTCAAAAATATATATTGAAAAAAAAAACTTCTCACTTCTCACTTTTGTTATGCAATCTATTCCTCTTATATGCAATTTCATTAACAAAATCAATTTTTACTCAATTTCCATCATTTTTACAAGTTTAACCTCTAATTGTTTTTATAAAATAACTAGAAAAACATGGCCAATTAGCCATCGTACAAAGCCTTTATCTTGTTGCAGATCCGTCATTTAAATTTTTAAATATTTTTACCAAGTTCTACAAGTTGTGTATTTGACAACTCAAATTTCTCTTACATAAATGCATTAGGCAATTTTGAAAATAATTACAACATTCATATAACTTAACATTTTAAAATTATAATTTTATTAAAAAAATGATTTTAAATGAAAAAATTATATAACATTAATCTCAAATCCAACAATATATTGCATTTATGTTACTTATAGGTAATACATATTTTCAATGGAAACCCGGGTTGCTCAAAAGTACAGGTTAATTTAAATGCTACCTTAAAAATAACATTTATATATAAATAAATACTAATTAAAAGTTATAAACAAATAATAAACTATTACAAGTTTTAAGTGTTTTATAATTGCTTTAACTATTAGTTTTGAATTACATACAACTACTATAATTGCTTTAACTATTAGTTTTGAACTACATACAACTATTATATTAAAATATTAAAAAACATGTTATAATATTCATTTTAGTGGAACATGTTATAAGTGGTATGGAACTCTGGATGAGTGGAATATGGTAACTATGGATGCAATATGATGGGATTTTGTTCTTTTTCCTAACAAATATGACGAGATTTTGTTGTGAAGAGTGGAATATGGTAACTTTTTTCATAAAAGTGGAATATGGTAAAACATGTTATAAGTGAGATTTTGTTCTCTTTCATAAAAGTGGAATTTGGAAAATATTAGATTTGAATGGAATATAGTAACTTTTTTCATAAAAGTGGAATATGGTAACTATGGATGGAATATGGTAGAATATGTTACAAGTGAAATTTCTTTCTCTTTCATAAAAAAAAAGAAATCTGATACAAATAAGATTTGAACTATGGATGGAATATGGTATAATTGAGATTTGAACTCATTTGAGAAAGATAATATTTATTTTCCCTATAATATTTTGTCTTCTTAACCATTCTTGAAAATTGACATTTTCCCTGAATTATGGATATCCAAACCCATAAGTACAAAACACCCCTAAACTTATAAAATATTTAATAAACACTTAAAAATATTTAATTATAAAAACTACATTAAATTTTGTCAAGGGATGAATATTTTCACGAAGGAATGGAATAAAATGCATATTTTAATAAATGTGTACTTAAGTATTAAAAAGATACTGGATTTTGTCGTTACATATTTTTTATACTTAATTTTTTTCTATATTAAAACCATACTGAATATTTTAGGTTATATGTTTTTTTCCATAACATAGTATTTGAATCTTCCTACTATGATTTATATGACCGAAATAAATAATAAAATGCAATTATGTTTCCTTCCTTTATGCAATGAGATGAATAAAACTAGTACTTGTATAAATTGTTGGTCTGAGTTGATGTAGTTTGTATGCAAGTATATTTTCCAGTACCTACTACTTGATTTTGTGGCTTTCATTCTCAATCTGCTGAAAATCCATGCCGGATGTCAAAAGCAAACACGGGTTTGAAGATTAATTTCATGTATCTGTATTCTGTAATAAGGCATGCCTACAAATTTTCAATCCTCAATGAGGATTTTGGCCTTTTTTACATAACACAATTGACAAAACATAAGGTAATTGGAGTTTTGAAGCTTCAACTAGACAAATACATGAAAAAAATAGTTTGTCTTTTTCACAGTTTTTAAACATAATAAAACCCTCCTTTGTTAGTTTGTAATGATTTCTTTTTAACATCTGGTGTCTCTTGAACGCATTTGTAATAAATGTTCCTGAACGCATTTGTAATAAATGTTTTTTGTATGCATTTGTTTTATTTTTAACTTTGCTATAAAGCATTTTATTTGCATGCATTTGTTTTTATTTAACCTTTGATTTTTTAAAATAGCAAATATGGTCATGGAAACGTAATGTATGACTTTCATATGCCCTCAAGTCTAGTTATGAATTCGAGGAACCATGTCTTAATACATACCTTTGCGTTGGTGAGAGTCCCAGTCAAGGGTGGAAATCATTTTTTTACTATTTCAATTAATTTGTTTTATTAAACTATTTTTTATATGTTTGAAATGTGTTTTTTTTCACATAAGAGAAAAAAAACTTTATATTCCAAAATAGAATATATATATTTCTCAAAAAAAAACTTTATATTCCAAAATAAAATATATATATTTCTCTCATATGACATTGCTCCTTTTCAATTTTTTACCGATCTTTCACAAAACATTACTAACAAAAACATTTTCCTGTGCATAATCATTCATTCCTACTTGCCTTATCCTTCATTCAAACTTCCTATACCACAATTACATCATAAAAGACATATCTCCAATGGACTGTCCATCATAAAGCTCCTGAAAAGTAAATGCTCCATCCTGCAAGGTTAGAGCCTCTTTTGATAACTTGTCTGCGACTGAGTTTAGTTCTCTGAAGATGTGAGAGCAAGAGAACCATTCAAGCTAACCAAGGAATGAGCGAATCTGTTGCTTTCGAGTGTTGAGTTTCATCACTTGTATATCTGATTTTCCATTTACCCAATTAATTATCATTGATTTTCCATTTACCCAATCAATTATCAACTGAGAGTCCCTGAATCTGCATTTTTCTCAAATTTAGAAAAGAAACCATGAAAAGCAGAGAGTTTAGTTCTTTGAAGATGTGAGAGCAAGAGAACCATTCAAAATCATCAAGGAATGAGCGAATCTGTTGCTTTCGAGTGTTGAGTTTCATCACTTGTATATCTGATTTTCCATTTACCCAATCAATTATCAACTGAGAGTCCCTGAATCTGCAATTTTCTCAAATTTAGAAAATAAACCATGAAAAGTAGAGTTTACAAGGCTGCCAGCTCTGCTTTAGTGTTAGAACCATAACCTAGAGAATAAAGGATATTATAAAAATGGTTTTCAGCAATGTAAAACACTGCTCCAGATCTAGATCCACATCGAGTTGGGTCGCCTTGGCTGGCCCCATCAAAAAAATCCCATGGAATTTTTTATCTATAATGGGAACCACAATCTTTCTCTTTTCAGAATTTCTTCTCCATTGTGAATTCAGGAGAAAGCTTTGAAACCAATCCAACAACAACCAGTGGAGGTATTAATTTTTCCTGAAATATATTCATGTTCTTCTACCATCAAATGAATTAAATTAAAAGGAAAGGACAAGTTTGAAGGGACTAGACACTCTCATCTTCTTTTCAAGATTTGACCCATTCTCCAAATTCATCTTCTAAAATCTGATACTTCTCTTGGAAATAGCAGTTGCCTTGCTATTCAATTTTAAATCAAATGCAACTTTCCAATGCATATAGGCTCGAAGCCATTACAACATACCCATTATGAGCTTTATTCATGTCATTATGGGAATTGAACCCCGGTGGAGAGGATGACAATCATTCCTCACAACCATCCAAGTTAAACCCAATCTTTACCTTCAAGGAAACTGCCACTTCTACCATTACATGATGAGTGAAAATACAAAAGCCAAAAATATGCTGAGAGGTTTCTGGGTTGACTTTATAGAGAGAAAAACAACCGGGACCTATCCATTCCTGCTTAATTCAGTTGTCCCAGCTGTGCACTTTGTTTTTGAGGACTAACCAACCAAAGAGTTTCACCTTTGTAAGTGGATTCAAGGCCCAAACAAAGGGCCACCACCATTTCTTTTCGCCCTCAAACTCTCTTGCGATTATCGTTTTGTAACCCAACTTTGATCTATATATACTCGTTTTCTCATTCTTTGCCCAGATTAGGGAATCTACCTTCTCTTCTGTTAGATTCATAATGAAGAAAATAGCAGAAACATAATGTAAATAATTGAAGCAATCAGAAAACTATGAAGAACATAGATAAATAAACAAAGACAGAAAATGCATACTCTATTCATCAATGCTTCTGTAAATAATCATGTACACAGATGTACATTTATAATACAAAAGACCATAACTGTCATGTAACTGAATAACAGTTAGGTTAACTTAACTATCCAACTAACTTATGATTAGTGTTTTAACATCCCCCCTTAATCATAAGTTCGTTCTTGCCTGAAAAACTGCCACTACTTGACAATCACATGTGTCAAGCGAATATTCAGAGGGCTGATTGAAGATGCTCTCTGAACTTTGAAAAAAATAGTAGAAGGTGATGTCTTCTACTAAATTGGTGGTTTCAAGTTGACCACAAACTCATCTGGTGGTTTCAGGATGACCACAAACCGAATGTCTAGCAGAGGTTGATTTCTTCTACTAAATGGCATGGTTTTAAGTTGACCATAAACTAACAAGAGCTCAAGGCTTAAAAATATGAAAATGTATTCATGTCTTCTACTCAATTGGTGGTTTTAAGCTAACCACAAACCATATCAACAACAATATGTTCAGGAACAAGACTGCATACCAAGAACTAGGTTGCATACTTGATCATTTGTTCACAGTCTCTAAATCAAACTTGGAACCTGACTCAATTAGATTCCCCCCTGTCAGGGACAAGTGGTTCCAATTCCCTTGACCATCATTCGCAATTATGGCCAAGAAGAGATCCAACACATCAAATTGTCTTCCGACGGAGTCTGAAAACTCGATCTTCAACTCAGAAGACTACATCAACTGGGCCCCGATCATACCCTAAATCATTAAATCTTGAAAAACATTCATGTCCATCAACTGTAGAAGTATCTCCAATCAAGTACGACTGTACTTGTGTATAAATCCGATGATAAGACTGCTCCAATAATTTGGCTTCCAAACGCCAACGCCAATTCCCTAACCATCCAAAATGAAGTTGTTTCCTCTTGCGCTTTTGGCACCTTGCTGAGGGGTGATTTTCCTTCCCACAAAATTTGCATGGGTGAAGATCAAAACAGTTTGACTTATCATGGCCAAACCGGTGACAGTGTTTGCACTGTATGGGTTCTTTATCTGACCGATTAGCAACATCATCATCAGCTATATCCTGTACCCTGTTCCTTACCAATATCCGCAAGCTCTGTCATCTTATCATCATTCAAAAAGCCTCCACTCACAAAGAAAACAGGTTCGCTATAATTAGGAAAATGAAAAAGGTTGTCAGCATCCTGTACATATCCTAGTCCATATCGATTTCGTTTAAAACATAATTCTTCCCATGGTCGAACAATACATTTATCTGCAACTTTTTCTGACATAGGGACTTCATCTAACTGATCTTCATGTTTATGACTTTCATTACTAGTCAATTGAGTGTCTTCATTCTCATCCTTGATGTCATTAAAATCACATTGTTGGTGTCGAAGCAAACTTAACTCATCAGACAACAACTTGTTTTGATGTTTGAACATATCAATCTTCTTGTGCGTTGCTTGTAAACAAGTAATCACTGTGTTGAGGGTGCACTTGTTTATTGCAATTGTAGATTCCGTAGTTGAGTTAATTAATGTGCGCAATATTGTAAATAGTTCTTCAATTCTTGCCATTATGCAGAATATGGAAGAGAGAGAGATGCTTGTATGTTGATCCCACAAAATTCAATTTTGTATCCTCCTGTGCAATCGTCCGATGCATAAATGTGCCAAAAACTACAGGATAACCAATGACTCACACAAAGATCCTAAGACGCACACAAAGATCCTAAGATAGACCCCCTTATTCAATTTCGGGTGGGTCAAAGAAGACTCCTTATAACTTCCAAAAACTTCTTATAACACCTTTACAAATAGTCTTTCAAATAAATAACAAACCCTTATAACTCCAATTACAAACAATTAAACAATTGTGCAATTGCAAGCATTCTTATAATGATAACATTCTTATAACTCCTTATATTTCTTTGAAATACACCTTTTTTTTTTTTTTTTTTTAATAAACTTAATGACTTATCACTCCAAAATTATTTAAGGAATCTTGAAAGCTATATTACTTATCACTCCAAAAGTTTTAAGAAATCTTCCATAAAGCTATAACCCTCATAAAGAAATATTTTAATATTCTTTATGAAAACATTTATAACTTATTTACATGCACTTCTTCAAAAAAATAAAAGATGATAACATGAAAACATTATAACTCTCCCGTAACATTATCACTCTCCTAACTCTCCACATTATAACTCTCCGATAATAAGATCTCTATGCAATTTTTTTTGAGTTGAATTTTTACCATTAACTGACCGTGAATATTCCGTGCGACCTTCCCTTTACCAAAAACTCCTGCGCACGGTGGCTTCCTCAATCTTCTTGCATACTATCGCTATTCTCAATGATTCCTCGTCATGCCTTCTTGACGGACCACGAGAATCCAAAATCTCGCTACTGTATACTTACTCGCAGACTTCATGATTGGTATTGCTGTCCAAAAAAGCCTTCTTTCAGACAACTCAATTTCATTGCTTCAAACTGTTCAGCGAACACCTTTTCCTCAACAGTTTCTGTGGGCGAGCGCAGCATATAAAACAATCCCAAAAACCATTTCACAAGTGGGATTTGGATATAACTGCAATAATGAACCAAACAAAGCAAAGTTATCACCAATAGTGTTATTATTCGCTCGGATTATATGACAAGCGAAAGGACCCCGTCAGAAAATGGGCTATCAGATATTCAACGGCTGAAACATGCGCCATTCTCCTCGATCCGTTATTTTTTGCTGTAGCGGATCCCCTCTCTGGGTTTTAACGAAGCCATGAACATGTTCTCTCTATTGCAAACTGGTGATCTCCACAGATGTCATATATGCCCACTTACACTAGGAAAACAATGGTTCTATCGCTCTCCCCTACCTTCGTTATGGGCGAGAACTCTCCTCAAACAGATTACACGAAAAAATCAGAGACAAATCAGAAAACCAGCTTCACTTTTAACATAGCAAACTCTCGGTTCATCAATTAAGATTTCGTCTACCTACTACCAGGCCCATAAGATCAGTATCATGCTCTGATACCACTGTTAGATTCATAATGAAGAAAATAGCAGAAACATAATGTAAATAATTGAAGCAATCAGAAAACTATGAAGAACAGAGATAAATAAACAAAGGCAGAAAAGGCATACTCTATTCATCAATGCTTCTGTAAATAATCATGTACACAGATGTACATTTATAATACAAAAGACCATAACTGTCATGTAACTGAATAACAATTAGGTTAACTTAACTATCGTTTTCTCATTCTTTGCCCAGATTAGGGAATCTACCTTCTCTTCATACAGTTGAATAAAATTGGAAGTCAGAGCACCGATATACATTATCCATTGTTCCTTAATGTTCTCTGAATCTATCTCCATCTTTTCATCCAATTTCCACTTAGTGCGTCTAGCGCAATTAAATCCTCCAATTTGAGCATCCCATACAGAATAAATCCCTCTTATGTGCAGCGCGTCTATTAGACCATCTGAGAGTTTGTATCCTGTCCTTGCTCCTTCCCACAGGTCCTCACCAACCCTAACTTCCTTTGCATTTCCAATTTTCCATGCTAAGCCTTCTCTGATCAGCGAGAATGCGTCCATCATTGCTTTCCAACCAATTGAGCCATTTCCCCCTGACTTCCTCGTTGTTCTTATCCATTCCACTTTTTATAATCCGAAGATACTTGGATGCCAAAACTCTAACCCACGACTTGTTATTTTGAATGAAACGCCATAAAAAAATTTCGTTGCGAGAGATTTGACAAACCAAAAATATTCTTGATTCCCCATCCCTTAACTCCCGGGTCATAGATATGCGAGTCCACTTGGCCAAGGGAGGGCCTCTCGCATTGATCTGGATTATTTTGAGAACAACATGAAGGAAGAACTATAACAGAGATATAACAAGGAGATACACAAAGATATTGCAAGGAACACAATAATACAATAAAACTTAGATTGTATTAATGACTGTATGGAATACAAAATACTATAAAATGTAAAGTACACAAGCTAGCTAGAATGGTGGTAGTTTATCTTTGAAGAGATGTGTCAGCTACGCTCGTTCGCAAGAAGCTGATTACAATGAGGCTCCCAATGCATTTTTAACATAAAACATGAATGAGAAAACCCTAAACATCAAAAACCCTAACCTCGGAAGATGAAACACCAAAAGGTTTGTGGGCCCCGATGGGGGTAGTTGATACGTCAACTTCCCGAGGGCACAACTTTTTCATACGATATCCGTTTGAGGCGCTCGGTACCCCGTAATAAAGGTCTAGTTGAGGAGTACCCAAGTTTCCATCTTGGCTCAAATTAGAGTACCCAAGATGGAAACTCTAATTTGAGCCAATGGAATAGGTGGACAACCACCGATGTCCACCTGGATCACACATCTCTTTTCCCTCCACAAGAATTGAAAACTGAGTTTTCAAATTCCAGAGAGAATCCCTTTTGGATTTTTTCATGGTCGCAACCCAATAGACCAAAACGCTGCTCAAAACCGACTTCGGAAGAACCATCCAACCCACCCTTGAGAGCCACCTATGAGACTAGGTGCTAATCCTTCATTGAATCCTTTTAATAATCCAGATCCCGTCCTCAAAACGATAGGAATTTGGCTTTAGAACGAAACCAAGATATTTCAGCCCTTCGTCAAGGCTCTTGCATGCATAAGGGAGCAATTCTTGAAGTTGCACTTTATCCTGCATCTTGAGATCATTGGTAAGCATAATAGATTTGGCCATATTAATTTGCATTCATGTTGCTTTGTAGAAGCAATCTATAATATCTTTCCAAGCTTTGAATTCTTGAAGCGTTCCTGCACCAAAAATAATGGCATCGTCAACAAAAAGCAAGTGGGTTAGAAATTTTGTTTGTGAGATTTTCAGCCCTCTTATAATACTCCTCCTCCGAGCTTGACTAATAATCCTACTCGACCCTTCAACCACCCAAAGAAAGATAAATGGTGATAAGGGGAAGCCTTGTCAAAGGCTCCTAGAGGACCTAAAAGAAGTAGATGGAGCCCCGTTAATGAGAACATCAAAGGAGGAGGACTCTACACAACCCATGATCCAATTGACATAATTGAGGTTAAACCCCATTTGGATAAGAGCGAGGAACACAAATGTCCAATTCTCTTTATCACAGGCCTTGGAGAGGTCCAACTTCATTACAATGGATGAGATATTTTTGGTTTTTATTGAATGGAGGGCCTCTTGAGTAAGGGATATCACATCATGAATCTGACGCCCAGACAAGAAACCATACTATTCTTTAGAAATGGTTTCACTAAAAATGGGTTTTAAATGGTTGGCAATGATTTTAGTAATGATTTTATATATCAAGTTACAACATGAGATAGGTTTGAAATCATCAGAAGTTTCCACCTCTTTCTTTTTGGGAATGAGGGCTAGAAAAGTAGCATTGAAGGATCCCCAAAATTTTGATTCTAGAGCAACCTTGAGGAGGTATAACTTGAGGAGCTTGTAAAAACCTAGGTGGAATTATATTGTCACGCCGTCAGGGTCAGGCCTCTTGCCTTTTTTAAAAGAAGAAAGGGTAGACATGATTTCTTTTTCCGATATTTCCTATAGAAGAAAAACATTCATCTCCTATGTAATATACTTGGGGAAAAGATAAATAACATGCAAAATTTGTCATATTGGGCAACCAGGCAGGGCTTTAAACAAAACTGTGATTTTTTTTCCTGCTTTTGCAATGTCCTCAAAAGGGGAGGCCACATTTCCATTAGAGTCTCGAATATCCCAAATGGAATTGGTCATTCTCCTCCTTTTAGCATAAGAATGAAAAAACTTCATGTTACCATCACCCTCTTTTAACCAGATTGCTCTACTTTTCAATCTCCACATGATTTCCTCCAAGTTCAAAAGGTCTTTTCTTTTTTTGCAGATACTAGTTTAAATTAAATTCTTCCTCTTGCAAAAACTTGCCCTGTTGTCCATTGATCAAGAAGGATCATATCTGTTCCTCTACCTCCCTAAGCTCCTTGTCACATTTTTGGTGATAGACTTTGGCCCAAAGGGAGATTTCTCTTTTGACCCTGTTGCTTTCGAGGAAAATCCCCTACAATAGTGGGCTATACTGCAACGTACCAATGACCATACAAGAATCAAATTCCACACAGAATACCAAACTAAGATATAATAACTGAATTTCAAAGAAATAATTAACTATTGGAAGAAAGAGGAAAATCAATTCACCAGGATCCTAACTTTCAATGACGTTCCCGATTGACAAATTCCTTTTGCTCATTTCCAATGGTCTCTCTGTAACCTAAAAGAACCTTGAACAAGTACATATAGAGAGAGAGGTAGTTATAATAATAACTACCCGTTAGTTCTATGAAAAATAATGGAAAAGATTGAAGCAATTAGTATTTTATTGAAATGTATACAAAAACATTGCAAATATAAACAATAACAACACAATACACTTCGAAGGAATGCGTTTTTTGTATTATTAATCAATAACAACAAGGTAGTTACAACTTTTACATGTCTGATGTGGCGTTGCCCTAATGAAAGAGATTCTAGATTTCTCCACCCCGACTCCTGCTATAAGGATGGTCCTGACACTTAATTCACCACATGACCAAAGAGAGTATAAAGGGAAACTCTTGGCAAGATAGGTTGGTGATCAGAAGGAGATTGGAAACAAGGGTTCCAGGTGAATAAACCAACAACAACACAACTATAATGGGCTTACAGACTCAGTGGGAATAACTAGATAAGTGTTTGCTCGAATGTGCAAAGTATCATTACCTTTCTCCATGAGGCAAATGCTCATTTTGTGTGGTCTCTAGTTGGTTAGAGACAGTTGAGTACAAGAAAAAGGAGTTAGGAAACTAACCAATCTCGTAACTCACCATTAATTTGGAATAATTATATTTTTTTGAGAATTTATTAGCATGTATGCGTGTGTCCCTTAAGTAGCCCACATGTACGCGAGTTGCATAGCTGTGAGGGTGCGTACATCCTTCAAAATAGTTTTTTTAGAAGGACTTAAGGAGGTATGGGGAATAGTTGTCTATAAGGAGGATAGGGATAAGACCAAATAGAGCATCAATGCTTTAGAGGTGGCATTTGATGCTATACCAAATGCCCCTAATGTGTGAGGTCATAAGAGAAATTGATGGTTGAAATATATTATAAGTCTTCAAGAGAAGTTAGCCAAGGGTGAAGGTCACCAAAATCCAATCTAAGGACAACAACCAACACAAAAATAAGTCGTAACAACTCAATTCCTTTGGCGGGCACACCCATGCTCAAGTGTGATGATAAGCATGGCTGCCAATCAAGTACATTGCGGATCCATGTAGAAGGTATATATAGAAATGATCATGGCCACAAAAATATACACAGTGGATCCATGTCAAACAAAGATCATAGCCACAAACAAATACACAATGGATCTATGTCTCAGAATCGATGAAGGATATCTGGGGCAAGAGCTAAAAAATTGATCCTTCACGAGTATTGATATGAGGAGTGGTACTATCCAATCACAATTCGGGTGGTAGCATGAAAGAGGGGATACTACTACATTCATGAGGTCTTCAACCCAACAACCATGGTACGAGTCTACAATATCCAAATAGATGTGTTGAAGTTGAACACAGTGAGACATCGTTTGACTATTGGCCATTGATGTATACTGTTAACAAATGCGAGACAACCCATTGATAATGATAATGGGCATCAAGGTACCTAGTACAATCTAACAAGTGTGAATAAAATATCTGATGTCGAACACCTGGTAGAATCTACCGATCACGGGACATTGATGTATTCCCATTGTCAATAGTGAGGAAACCTATCACTGATGACTGCAAGGCCCAAGGTACTAAAAAATGACTCTAGATCCATGTTCAAGAATAAGATGTGTTGAAGTCGATAGGAAGAGATCCATTGGAAGGAGGGAATTAAGGCATCCCCCATCAACCAACATGATGAGTAGCAGAAGGGCAAAGATTTGGAAGGACTCAGATGAAAGATTGAAAGGACCACCACGAAGTATGTCTACCACGTGCACTAGATGTAGATAGTGCATGAAGAAGACCCTCTGAATAAAAACCAATAATGAAGATTGTCGACAAAGGCGAGGAAACCACCAATGGGTAAAAATGAAATCCAAAGTAATACACAAATCCCAATGTGTGAATAATGTTCTTTCCATCAAACACAAGGGAAACCACTCAGTCAATGACCAATGATGGAATGTCATATGTTGAGCACAAGGTCACCTATTAATGATGTAAATAGGCCCAGGGTGCGACTCTAGGTCAAACTCTCAGAGCGATTTGTCATAGTCGATAAGAGTTTAACCCGTTGGCAGGAAGTCAATGAGGACCTATTGGAGCAGGACATTTTGGGTAACTTTTAGGAATCACGCAGGAGCAAACTGCGCGAAAAGTCAACAAAGGAGCAGTGTGCATGGAAGAAAGTTAACGCACATTTAGGAGCCAACGTGTGAAAGACGAAAGTTAGTTAGTAGTAGTTAGACCATTTGGTCCATTTTGTAATGGGCTAAGCTGTAATATCAATGTATAAATATGTATGGGTTTTGGGTAGAAGGTAGCGATCGAGAGAGAAGTGATTAGAGTGGAGTCGGTCAATAAGTGAGTGAAATCATAGAGTGAGAGTATGAACGAATGGTATGAGTAGAGTTTGAGAGTATGATTGAGCTAGGTGTGCACTTTATGTGTGAATGTCTAGGCCATTTTGGGGCATAAATGATATATCTTAATTGAGCGCAGTGTGCACCTGTTTTAAGGATTGAACATGAATGAATAATATAAGAAGCCAATCGTAGTGGACATAGCCCAGTTTGGGCTAAACCACATTAAATCTGTGTCATGATGTGTTGGTTTAATCTGTTTATTGCGTATATGTAATAGATGTTTAATGGTTCATATGAATATGTACATGATGCTTCTGTGCACGTATTAAATGATTAAGTAAGATGATTTTTTCATGCGTTGTTATGATATTATGATTTCGCGCACATGGTATATTGAATGTTGAATGAATGTTAAGTCGGGATGAATGTTAGAACGATCTCCATTCCCTTCATGACCGTGGAAGCTTGGTTCCTGCAGTCCCCATAGGTACCTCAGGTGAGACTTCACCTGCTTATGGGTGATGCTGAAAGGGATGGTATCTTGGGATTTGTTGGTGAATTAATGTTGAACTTTGGGTCTGCCCACTACGCGCCAACAAATGGTTTCGTTGTCGGGACCAAGATCTACGACTGAGGGGGATGTGGAGTCCTACTAAGGAGGAGATTGGACAATGGTTGGACACAAAGGAGATCGATTTTATTGTAGATCAGAATAATAATCCACGAATCAAAGCAGAGAAATAGCTACAAACGTATGTGTTTACATATTTGCATGAAATTTTCTTTGCTGATTTTTCAAATATTTTAGCAAACTAGATTCAGAGATTAATTAAAAAGATTGTAAGATTTTGTATTGATATTCCAAGAAATTGGACTCCTAAGTTAATTAGGCAAGTCAATACTATAATAAATCGAGTATCATGCGCAATAGATTACTGGTTGGGAAGTGTGTTGGGAGGTTACATTACTGAATTTTCCATAGATTGTACTCAGTTGTATAGTGCTACTGAAAGGGAATTCTTTAAGGGACAGTGCAGAAGATACTTGAAGTCACTACCTACTTGGATTAAGATGTTGTTGTACGACAAGGGAGTTATAAAAATAGAATCTGATAGCTAAGCGTCTTCATGAACATAGGGGTACTAGGGGTTGACCAGGGGATGGTCTGAGCGTAAAGAGGGATGACGAGAAGGAATGAAGAACGAGTGGGATGAGGATGCCGAGAGAAGAAGAGTGTGCGGCGAATGAATATATTGGAGTATTGCGTAGTGGTAAAAGATTTAGATTGAATAAGAAGAGGACTTTGGATGAGAGATAGGGGCAGCACAGTGAGAACGAGGAAAGAGAAACTGGTGTAATACTCCAGATCGGAGGAAGTTTGTGCACATAAGAAAAGATCTGTCAACTCAATTTAGTAGAAGAAGATCCCGCTCATATTAGACTCAGCGTTGAACCCACGACCCCGTGTGCATCGCCAAAAACTGAGGTAAGATCCGAAGCTTTTTCAATTATAGTTAGTGAAAGAAGTAAATATAGTAGTAAAAGTAGTCAGAGTAGTGGAAGTAGTATGTTGAGTAAGAATCAATTAGTGTTACGAAAAATATATATCACGTAGAACATGATGGTAGGGGTAGATCCTACTTTAAGAATGTTTGTATTCCATGGAGTGGGGACAAAGGATCCAGAACAACATTTTTTCATCTGTGAGACAATGTGGACTGTGAAGAATTTCCAAGATGATGATGCAAAGATTGCGTAGTTGGCATCAACATTTAGATATCGTGCATTATTATGGTACATGAAATATCAAACTACGACACTTGCGAGACAAATTACAACATTGGCAAAGGTAAGACAAACTCCATTGAAAGAGTTCTAGAAACCTAAATCCGAGTCACAATGCATTACAAAGTTGAAGGAGATTAAGCAGATAGTGAATGAATCAATATGGGACTATGATAAAAGATTCAAGATATTGAAGATGTTCCAAATTCCATATGAAAAACATAGAGTGTTTTATTTCAGAATTCATGCCGCATATACGCTTCCCTTTGATGCAACATAAGATTTTGTCGTAGTTGGAATCCTTAGAAATTGCTATGAAATTAGAAGCATCCCCAATAGGAGAAAATGGCACAGGGATGGATCAAATTCAATCGTAGTTAGCAGCGCCAACTATTCAGTTGCGGGATCTTGTGAAAGGAAAAGAAAAACACGAGGAATTCTGGTGTATCACATGTAGAACAAAAGGTCATCATAAGAATGAATGTAAAACTTTTCAACAGTACTTGAATACAAGAGCTTTGAATCCATTAGGGGCATGGTGCGAGATATGTAAGAAGATGGGTCACCAACCTCATAATTTCCCATTGATGAAAAAGTACCAGAGTATTGCGAGAAATATATTTTGTAACTTTTGTAAGTCTGTTGGACGTGAAGAGAAGTATTTTCACACATTTGATTTGATGAGAGAGCACACTATAGATACCTACAAAGTCCAAGGATAAGAATCCGAAGGAGGAGCGCTGCAGTATAATACTCCAAGAGGTTATAATCAAGCGATAAGAGGAGGGTTCAGAGGCTGCGAAAGAAGAGGATTCAAAGGTAGAGGACTTATTATATTTTATAACTGTAATAATCCTGGAAATTTGAAATGAGACTATCTGAATCCATGCATGATATGCATGTATTGAAAACAACTTGACCATGCGACGAAGGATTGTCCACAATTGATCGTGAAATGGAAAGAAAAGAGGAACACAAATGTACAGATCATAGCAGCAGAAGCGCGTGACGAACAAACTAAGATAACATTATTTACACGTGGAGGAATCAGAATTGGAGCTGACACGACGGATCGAGAAAATAATATCCACTAGTGGGTAAGGAAAGCAACAGAGCCTCGAGCATTATTTGACCCTAGAAAGGAAAAAGAGATGTATACGCAAGCAAGGAAAGAAGTGATAGGAGAAGAATGGATAACATCGACTTAGACTGTGCCACCTTTGTATGCCAGGCCACCAGTGTATGATATGCCACTAGTCTATGACCATTCATAAAGGCAAGTTGACAAGGTAAGCACTTTGAACAATTTATTGAAAAGTTGTTTAGAGTTAATGAAAGATGAGTCTTCTTTGAGTATGTTGCGCAAAATGATTGACCGTTGCGCTCAAGATAAAGAGAATCATGTCACACACTGAGCAACTAACCAAGTGCACCGTAAGAAGAGAACGAACAAGGAGTTCGACTCAATACACAAATAGGAAACTACGACATGGACAATGTCATTTTAGATCTAGGCTTCGATGTGAATGTGATCTCGAGACAGACTTAGGAGATGATGGGCCAGCCAGAGTTGATTTGGTCACCTATCTAATTAAGACTAGTGAACCAACATAAGATTGTTCCAATTGGAAGGTTGACATGGGTAAGTGTTAGCATTGATGGAGTGTGCAACGTGGTCGATTTCGAAGTGATCGAGATAGTAGATGGAAGCACCCCTTAACCAACACTCCTTAGACTTGATTGGGCCTTTGAAAACCAAACTATCATTGATCTGAAGAAGAGAGAGATGATATTTGAAGTAGAAAACTTGAAGGTTACTGCACCGTTAGATCCTAATGAAGGAAGAAGATATGTAGAACAAGCTTGGGAGAACCCAAATCTTTCCAAACCCAAGAGAATAAAACACTTGCAAAGGATCCTTCATCTACAATACTTCAACAAATGCATGTTAAATTAAATCTAACCAATATGTGGAAAGGTGTAGAATATGGAAGGCGAGGCTCAACAAGATCATTCCAATCAAAGGAAACCATCCTAGGAGTTGGGGAGTGTACTCGAAGAGAGTGGAATTTCACTTGTTCAGAAGGTATTGAATTGGAAATGCTAAAGACAGTCAAAATATACATCACTCCCCAAAAGAAGAGTTGGATCAGCCGAATATTTCATCGACAATATCACTTTGGAAGACTCGTCACTCTCCAAGAGAAGGGTGGGATCGATCAAATATTGCATTGGCATGAACACTTCCTCAACCACTAGTTGAATAGGTTTCTAGGAAGTCAAAGATGACTCATAACTAGAAGGGCCATTAGATAAGGACCATGCTCTTCATACCACATGAATAGAAGGGCACATATAAGTAAGGCGATCTCCCTTGCAAAGCTTACAAGGGAACTTAGGATTACGTCCTATTCGTCTAGGCTTCTCAACAATATCAATTCCCCCATCATGACTTGCTGTGGATGGTGGGTTTCCCCCAACATGACTAGCAGAGGATGGTTGCTTGCTCCCAACATGACTTGTAGTGGTTGGCAGTATGTCTCCAACATGCTTGGCAGATGTTGGTGACATTTGTCCAATATGACTAGCAGTGACTAGGCTCATGCCCCCAACATGACTTGCAACGATTGGTTGCATATCTCCAACATGACTTGTAGAGGTTGGTTTCTTGTGTTCAACATGACTTGCAGAGGTTGTTGACATATGTCTAGTATGAATGGAAGTGACTAGACTTTCACTCCTATCATGACCAACAGAGGTTGAGTGCAAGTCTCCAACACGACTCACAAAGGTCGGTGACTTGATGCCAGTATGACTTGCAATGAATTGACTTTCTCTCCCAGCATGACTCATAGAGGCCGATTTCTTTCCCCCAGCATGACTAGCAGAGGCTAGTGACTGGTCTCCAACATTACTCGCATAGGTTGGTGACCTGATGCCAATATGTCTCGCAACGACTCGACTTGTGCTCCCAATATGACTTGCAGAGGTTGGTTGCTTGTCTCCAACATGACTCCTAGAGGTTGGTGAACTAATGCCATTATGACTTGTAGTGACTGGAATTTTTTCCCCGACATGACTCGCAGAGGTTGGTGATTGGTCTCCAACGTGACTAGCAAAGGTTGGTGATTTTTTCTTCTTACTCTTCCTCTTCCTATTCCTTTTAGACTTCTAGTTACTAGTAACTAGACTTTCATCGTAAGAGGGAGAAGGAGGAGAAGTAGACTTCACAGATGCAGAGGATAAAGGGTCAACATCCATTCGATGCCTGTGACATAAGGTGATTATCTAATAAACATCAAGAGAATTTAGAACATTCAAAGTGGTCTACAACCAAATCGATAGTCCAACATTCAACCCAAGAATGTTCAAAGTGGCCATCAAGGGGGCACCAACGTTTCCAAAGAAAGGAAAAACACAACAATTCCTTTGGGCATGAATCTCTTGGTTAGTATCCTCAAGAACTTTGGCCATAACGTTCTTATGCACAAGTTCATCCCTTGCGGGATTGTTCATGTCCGAAAAAGTATCACGCACTAACTCCGGTGAACTAATGGTATAAAAACCCACGCCTTCTAAGAGGCAACTCCACGCTTTCAAGAGAAAGACCAAAGGTCCTTCCCGACCAACAGAGTGATTGGTCGACCACCTTGAATTGGGGATCCAAAAGCGATGATATAGACACAACCTAAGGCCAACTATACAAAGAAACACTCCGCTAAAACTTCCTAAGAGAAACATCGCAAAAAAATAACTTCTCCAAAACTACAGCCTATGTGGATAAGGTCCTGAGTCGAAAGCAATGAAAAAGTGGAAAGGGACCTTCCGAAAACCAACACAGGTTGATCAAGTCCCGAGACCGATGGACAAAGGAGGGAGAAGCACTTACTCTGACCTCGACCACATACCATCCCTACCCGGTGCAAGTAACCCTCACTTCGCGGGGCACCCTCTAGGGAAAATGATAGTGTAATACAACGTTTACCTCAGGTACCACCGGAAATCCCCCTCTATCACCTCTGAGATACCTAAGGAAAGAAACTAAGGATACCAACTCGTAGTTAGAGTCTGGGGGAATAGTCGATAGTCAGGATCGAATGTATGGGAAGGGTAGCAGATTCCAAAGCCTTGAAAGCACCACATCTCAGGGAGGTATGGGCACTAATGAAACCCCCAAAAATTATCTCTCCACAACTCTCGATCAAGCTTTGGAGGGGTTATCTCCTCGTCTCTTCCTCACGTGACCTCCTGTTTGGCTTCTGTCTGAGAGGAGTTTCTTAGCCACACCTATATGATAGTTGGGTTTTACTCTCCCTAACTTAGAATCCTATTTTTTTTTACCCGCCTTGGAGAGTTATCTCTCCAACCCTAATCCAAGGCCCTAACCCTAAACTTTTTTGTGAACTCGAGAAGCAAACTCTAGTACATTTTAAATTTAGCGTTCATTTTAGTGGTTGTTTTTTTTTACTCAAAGGGTACGAAAGTGGAACTGATGTTGTTTGAGACTCTTGAAAAAATGAAACTTATAAGAACACTAGAAAATAAAACTTCACACTAATTCTTCAATGAAAAAGAGTTTCAAAAAATAAAAAAAAATGCATCAACAATATTTCAAACCTTGAAATGAAATTTTTTCTCTTTCTGATGCAAAATGCACAATGCAAGCTTTTGAGAAAAGTAAAAGAAGAAAACACAAGGATGCTATTTGTTATTTTTCTTTTGAAATGCATTTCAGGATGAGAAGAAAACAAAATCCTATGCTAAAATATTTTTCTTTTTCAAATACGAAGCAAAACAATGCAATAGAAATAAATAAATCTAACTAACAACAAACTGTTTTTTTTGGTTTTCTTCTTCTTTCTACCAAAGAAAAAGTAAGTAAAAGATGCTAAAAGAAATAAATTTTTGTTGTTTTATTTTTGAAAAATCCAAGGAAATCACAAAATAAAATTCTTGAACTCAAATACAAAGTCAAGTTTCAAAAATGACCGCAACTGTGACCAAGAAACCAAGATCCCGAGAACAAAACTAGTCTTATAATGATGCAATAAAAGAGATAAAAGGGAGAAAAATATGGATACATTTTGTTTTTTCCATTCAAATTTAAGGCCTTACCAACCTCCTATAGGCCACAAAAATTTTTGGGACGAAACTCCCCAAAAAAGACCCCTAAACTAGCCAAAACAAGGCTTAAAAAAGGTTGAAAAACAAGTGAAAAAGTCACTTTTTGGAGGTGTACCCGACTATCTCCACTACAGTTCACATGTATAAGCTTATGTATTCACCCTATATCATTTTAGGGAGGGTGTATGAGCTTTGTATGTGCCTTTTCCTTCTATGGGGTGAGTATGTATGTGCTTTGGCCTTCTACAAGGCACATATATGACCCAAAACTTACACATTTTAAAGCACGTATGTACACACTTAAATCCTATATAACAATGGCATATGTATGCGTCTGTTGTCAAATGAAAGTGTGTACAATTAGAAAAACTTGAAAATTTTGGTCTAAATCCCAAAACACAAAATGAAGCAAAGAGATCAAAAGAAATCCAAAAAATAATGGAAACCAAAAAGCAAATCCAAGAATGAGTAAGAATGGAAACCAAAATGCAAATCCAAGTCGATTAGTTTATTCTACTCTATTCAGTTCATAAGAAAAATATATTGAGGGTCATGACGAGAATGACTTCTCCATACCTCCCTTAAGGATAGCGTGAAATTTAGGTCACTTCCAAGGATGACATTAGGAGTGTGTAGATATCCATAGTTTTTCACCTCCGTCCAGAATGGAACCCTATCTTCATAAGAGCCATACAAATTAATTGTTCTTATTGAATTGTTTATATTTTGATCCTCCATATCCACCACTATTCCTAAAGGAAGGACTGAAGAAAAACAAGCCTTTAACCCTGGTCTCCAAGTTGAGATCAATCCTCCCGATAAATCTGAAGAGTCAATAGTTCAAAAGGACCAATCCCTTAGAAAATTATGAAAGATCTCTGCTGCTTTATCTCCACTACACATTGTTTCGTGAATCATTATGAAGTTTGGTTTATAGGCCTAGAATGGACTTTTGAGGGCTATCAATTTAGGAGCGCCCCCTACTCCCCTTGCATTGAAGGAAATACCTTTCATTTGGAACTCCCTTCATGGGATCGACCTGCTCTAAGGGCCCATGCAATTGTTACTTGTTTACCACTCTTGATTTCTTTTAAAGTTGTGGATTGTGCCAAGGAAATACCAGACTTCCTTCTAACATGACCGTTAAGATCCTTGTCTAGGGTTAGACCCCCAGATGGTTGTCCCTCATATGCCTTCTTGGTTTTAGAGTGGAGAAGATAGTCAGACCTTATCAATGACTTGGAGGGGATATTTGACAAACTGTCCCTTGAATGATTAGTGGATTCTACGAGATTTTTTCTAGAAGGTGACATCTGAGAGGAGAGAAATAAAGGGGGAGTTTTCCTGGAAGGGACAAGGGACCTCAAAGACTAGGAATGAATACTTGAATTTGAAGGGAATTTTACAAAAGAAGAGGGGCTCGATCCTGACTCCCTGGGGGATTTTTCCACTTCATTTTTCCGACTCAATGAAAACTTATGATAATTAAAAGAGAGGTCCTAAGGGGATAACTTATCGGGAGAAACTCGTAAACATGGATGTCAAACAACTTTGACCAAAGATCTACGCCATGATTACTTGCTTTCCTTTTTATTGGATCCTAACGAACATTTCCACTTCTCTGCGTTGAAAGCCTCCGATTTCATTTTTCTTTTCCAATTTTTTTGGAAAGGAGTGAAATATGCTAGAGTGTGCTTGTATTATTCTTGGATATCACCAACTTGATGACACCCAAAACACCTAAATGGTATATGCCAGTAATCGATTCTCTAGGACCATGAAAAATTGCCACATACTAATTCAATTTCATCCAAGAGTCCCTCCCACATGTCCACTTCAATTTGAACCCACGCCCATCTCTTTCCTATTTGATCATCCCACCCTGGTTCACAACTGATATATCTTCCTATTTTATTTCCGATAGAGATTAAGACCTCCTCTTCCCATAAAACCAATGGAATATTTTGGAGAATAACCCATACCTTTACTAGAGACTAGGATTGTCGAGTCGGGTCGAAAGCAATTGCTCGCTCTTTTAGAATGAGACTAGATGGACCCTTTCCCCATACTCTACTGAACAATTTAGCTAGATCTTTCTTACTTCTAAACTTAAAACTAATCCCACCACATGCTATGGTGTGGTATTTGAGACAATATCCCAATAACCAAACCCAATGTTTCTCCAGCCATGATTTGAGAGAAGAAGGAGAGAACACTTTACCGCATAAGCGACCCACTTCCATTTTACCCAACAAGTTGGGTATCACCCCAATTTAAACATTTTCACCCACCACCATTCTCCTTTTCTCCCTCTTTATCTTCCAACACTGCACGTTCTTCTCTTGCGAGCCAATTACAAGATGGATTTGCAGATTTGATCTCGGAGGGATGAAATCACCAAAACACTCATTTGTTGACGTCTTTGCATTTTCATGCAAAGGTGGTAATTGTTTTGGTTGCCCCGAAGCACCACCCTTTGTAATATCTTAGGGAGGGAGCTACATTGACGCCTTCTGAGACCTCCCACCAATCTGCCCCATGTGAAATATAGTCGACGCGACTCCAACCTCATCGAAATTGACCCTGGGCCGATCTAATGGTTCCAAGTCCACTAGGTCAACTGCTCTCTTTAACCACTGGCTTCTGATGAACCCATCATCTGTGGGAAAAGAGTCCTCTAGGTCCTTGCCATCCACCTCAAATCTATCTCTACGTCATCCATTATACCTCTGATATGATCTCTGTAAAGACTGACATGACAATCTGACCGCAGAACTAATGTCTACTTCCAAAACTGCCTCCAAAAAGGTTTGTCATCACTGTTAATCCTAGTATCCACTCAAACAAAACTTCACCAAAGTTTTTAGAGCCGCTAGATAGTTGGTCACCACCAAAAACCTTGAACTCTACTATCCATGACCCCCTCGACTCTCGAGTTGTCTAGGGTTTTCGCTCCCTCCCCTAAAATTGGTTGAAAATGTTACTTAATAGTGTTTATGATTTTAAGGTATTTCATTACCATTTATGTTTGAAATATCAATTCTACATTCAAATTGTAAATATGTAAATAAGACTCTCCAAGCCAATATTATTAATGAAAAATTCTATAAAATGTTAATAATAATTAAAAAAGAGAAATCAATTTTAAGATAAGATTAAATTTGTTAATAATCTTGTATGATGAATAAATGTTTTTAGAGTAAATCTGTTTACTTTATCTTGAAATAAATGTAGTTATTAATTTCATGAAAACATTTTAGAGTTATTGTTTTTTGAGGTTACATCTAGCTGTTTTTTATACTTTCAAATTGAAAAGTGATGCTCCCAAAATCACTTATTTTATTTTTGATATTAAAATTATAACTTGTTTAAAACTGTGGCTTTAAAAATTAGTATCATTGTAACCAAAACCTTAAAATCAACTCCCGAATTGAAAATTGATGCTCCTAATATCACCTTTT